>PKRV01000095.1:209651-239268 GCA_003709505.1 Hyphantria cunea | reverse complement strand
ATATATATATATATATATATAAGAGGCGCTCATAGCCTAGTTGCATTCGGTGATTAGAAATAATCCCCGAGGGCAAGCAACGACGGCGCGGTCAGTACCTGGATGAGTGACCGCTGGTGGCAAGTTACCATGTTACCATGAGCGTCTCCGTGATTCGGAGGTCACGTTAAGCAGTCGGTCCCGGTTGTTATCATACAATAACAGTCGTGAAGCTTAGTTGGAGGCCTTCGGGCGGCTTAAAAACATCCAACGGCAAGATTTACGTAGCTACAACGTATTCTTGCCAGTCCCCAAGCCGCGCTTGGCCAGCGTGGGGACGTGTGGCCTTAACCCTCACCTGAGAGGAGACTCGAGCCCAGCAGTGGGACATTATGGGTTGTTGATTAAATATTTTTTAATAATGTTTTTTCAAAGTTTTGAAGGTGTTTATCGATGTAATACTTACATACTTTTTTGTAAATATATAAATATTATTAAACTCCGAAACATATGTTTACAGATCATTCTAACATTTGGTCCGACTCAAAAATCTAACCCATGTCCTGCGGTTTTGCAATCAGTATCGCTAGACAAACAGGATTGCGGTTTATGTCATATATATATGTATATTTTATTTGTAGGAATACAAAAAGAAAAACCAAGAGTGAAAGCAAAAGAGGCCCAGTACTAAGAAGATAGATCATAATAAGAATCTTGGTTCCAACAGACGCGTTCTTGAAGAAAATAATAACCTAACTTTAACATCCGTCAAATCTATTGTTACCGAAACTCATGAGTCAAACCCCATTGGTATTTATATAAATAATTCGCATCAAATACTTTACAATAAAACTCATTATTCAAAATATTTTATACCGCTCTATGGTAGTTACGATATTAACAGTCTGTGGTCGAACCAGACTACCGCGAAAATGTTCGATGACAGCTTGAAATTGCCATTGTCAAAAAATAACGAAATGAGTTCTAAAATTTACGACTCTTTAGGACGTTTTTACGATGAAAATAATTTAAAAACTGCTTTCAATGGAAGTAAATATTTCCACAAACTACCAATATCTCCTGACGGTACAGATTCAACGTTAAGCCAACGTTTTTTAGAGATAGTAAAATTTTTAACTGGCATTAATTTTAATGGCACCAAGAGCAATAAAAACTAGCTGATGCGCACAACTTTATCTGTGTGTAAGGAAAGAAATAAATTTTCACCATTTTTATGACTTTTTCACTGATGCTCGTCGCCTATTCTATGAATTTTTACGTATATAATAATATATTGATACTAGCTGATACGCCAAACGTAGCCTTGCCATAAAAAAATTGGGGTGGAAAATTTAGGGATACGAAAAATAAATGTTGGCTGATTCTCAGACCTACCCACATATATACACGCAAAATTTCATGAAAGTCGGTCCAGCCGTTTTGGAGGAGTTTGATAACAAACACAGCGAGACGAGAATTTTAAATATTATATTATAAATCTAAAGCGCTTGTATCGTAAAACGTACTTTCTTCCTTGTTTATTAAAAAGATAAATACCGCTCTCGTTGATCTAAAGGTTAGCGTAAGCGACTGCAGATCAAGAGATCTCGGATTCGATTCCTGGGCCGCACTGCTGTTGGGTTTTTCTTACAAGAAATTCTTTATAGCAGCCCGGAGTATGGAATATGGCGGTGTTTCCCGCCCGTACCTCGGTTAAGCCGTCGGTCCCGGTTGTCATGAACATATATGGCAATCGTTATTGGGAAGTCAGTACCCTCAAATATACTGACAGCTAGATCAACCTTCGAATTGAGTTCACTCTCAGGGTTGCGGAGGTCCGATGCATTTGCTTCGTGTAAATACTGATATGCAGGTAAAACCGGTTGAATTAGTAGCCGACACCAAATCTTGGGAAAAATAAAGTTTAGGAAGATTTATATTTACATCGTCAGTTCCGTAGCCATTTGTTACAGAGATTAAGCTGTATTTTAAAGCCTGCATGCCTTGTCGTATACTAAACCGGACAGCTGACAATTGCCTAATTAAAAACTCAGACGTCTTGAATTTAATTTCTTCTTATCTCCAATTATCATTGATCACACGTGCATTTTACATGCTCATAGTAAAATTTGAATACCGTGTCATTGCAATTATTCATCCTTTATTACTACCTAATATTATTATGAAACATCATGGCCGACAAATATGTCGTCTGTTTTTTAGTGACAGTTATATGTTTTTTAAATGTTGACAGTTTAAAAATTTCTAACATTGCTAACGATAATAATAAATTTAATTTAGAGGATTCGCTAATCCAAAAATTTTGTGCCAATAGGGACGTAATATGTCGTTCAAACGATTCAGCAATTTGTAGCGTTCGATATGTTAATGGAAGCAGTACGTACAAGGAATTCAGAAACCATTGCCATTTGTTCTTCAACAACGTTTGTGGGACTCATGGAGAAGGTACGTCTTGTTAACTCTAAGATAGGTTTTTTATGGATCATATATCGCCTGATGGTAAGGAGTTACCACCGCCCATGGACACCCAGAACACCAGAGTCACAAGTGCATCGCCGGCTATGGGGGATAGAGGGAGGGGAGATAGTTTTGTAAAGCAATAAGATACTAAGAGAGACAGGTTTCTAGCGGTGGGTTTATCATTCTGCCTGGGGACAAATGTTTCCTTCACATAGGCGAACTAAACTCAATTATTAGGTAACATTGATAAGCTTGAACATCCTTATATAACAAATCTGGAATAGAAATTCTAGCGTGATCTAATGCCATTTGAAAGCTATCCATCGGCACAGTTAATAGTTATTTGGTAAATTAAAAAAAAAAGAACATATAATTACTGTGTTGTGTGTTTACTTTACTCTAATTATTACGGTGTTGTGGCGAGACTTGGGAGTTCCTCTGTGGGATCGAATCAGAAATAAGATTAAGGTAAAGATTACAGAGACAGACTGAAAGTGTCAACAGACAGTGCAGTGAGCATATAGATATGGCGATACAGGTTATAGATATCCCAAATCCAAAGCAAAAAGTCGATCAGAGTGGCGTACAAGGTGAGAGGACTATGTTCAGCAGTGAACTAAAACAGGCTCAATTATGAGGTCATCAATTACGAGTATGTCTCTATAGGCAGGAGCCGGTATTGACTGAATTACATAGATGACCTTCTGACGATCGCTGATCAATAGTGGATACTGGTACAAGTGGTCTTTTTGGAAATTCTTAAGTTTTTTAAGTAACTAGTTTTATTTTTTTTATGTAATAGTCGGCAAACGAGCAGATGTAACGCCTGATGGTAAGCGACTACCGCCGTCCATGGACACCCGCAACACCAGAGGCGTCACAAGTGCGTTGCTGACTTTGGGGATGGGAACGGGGATGAGAGGAAGGTTCGGGATATGGACCTCCGGTATTCTCACTCACTCGGTGAAACACAGCGCAGGCACTGTTTCACACCGGTTTTCTGTGAGGCTTTGTGGTATCACTCCGGTCAAGCCGGCCCATGGTGCCTCTCCCACGGTTTTAGTATGGGACCCTTCAGAATGGGGCGAATATGATTGTGAGGTCACTAATTCGGTAAACAAGTAACAAAAGATTGCCTAACTCGATTTTTTGTGAGGCTGTTGCATAACTGAATAGGGCGTAAAAACATTCAAAGACTTTCAAACTCAGTGTTACTATTATGACTTAGTTGATGTGCATTGAAAATTGACACACGCACCCATATGGGAAGATATTGCGCGGTCAGTGATCTCAAATATATCTCAGTCGCTCCGTGGAAAAACTCATATCGTGGTAAAACCGGTTGAATTACTAGGTGACCTGGCTAGGAAGACGATGAATTAGGTTGACACATGGCCGTTGAGGATCATATTGACGCGTAAGACCAACAAAAATAATGATTGGAATTATTTCTTTGTAGAATTTTTCGCTTTGACTGATGGTTCTTGCGCAAATTACTTAGCGTTGAGACGTAATGACGATGAAAGTGAACTAACGACAGAAAGAGAAGAAATGAAACCACTAGAAAATAAGGATAAGTTAGAAGAATCGACTCAGGAAGATGAAACAACAGAAGAAACTACTCAGAAAGATGAAACGACAGAACAAACGACTGAGAAAGATGAATCGATAGAACGAACGACTGAGAAAGATGAAGAAAAGACTGAGACAGAAGTAACTACGCAGAAAGATGAAACAACGGACTTAGAAGAAAAGACTGACGCAGAAGCAACTACTGAGAAAGATGAAAAGACAGAACAAGAAGAAAATAATACTAAAAATGAAAACAATAGCACTGAAACAACTAATCATGCCGGTAAACCAACTTTTTCATTAAAAATCAGTTTTAGTGTTTAGGCTTTAAGTATTCTAATTCAATTCTAAAACCCAGATATTCGAATTATTACAATATTTAATGTAGAAAATTTTATAGAGAAACACGGTTAGGCTAGCGTAACCATACGCAGGCATTCCCTTCTGTCAAAGTATAAGATATAAGGAGCCTATGCGTTGCATTGTTAAACCCGAAACCTATTTATGTGTGCGTGAAATTCTGAATGATTCGTTTTATTTAATACTAGCTTTTTAAGCGAGGTTTCGCCCGCAGTGGAGCCATTAAATAAGTATGAGAGATAAAGGGTAAGGGTATAATAGAAATGAATCAATATGATATCTAAATTTTATTGCTTGGCTGAGATCAACAATTTTTAAAAATTACTACATACAATGAAGTTTCAACACCTTAAAATATGCTTTTGAAGTAGCTAAATTTGACGATTTTTGGACAAACAATTTTTTTATCTTTGGTAAAAAAAAAAAAAATATTATTAAAAGTATCCTACGTTACTTCTAATACCTTCAAGAGTATATGTACAAAGTTTCATGATGATTGGTTAAGTAGTTTTTGCGTGAAAGCGTAACAAAGTTACATTCGCATTTATAATAGTATATGATATGATATGATGTCAGTTACGAGTTCGTAGTGACAGTTATTATTGTTTTTGTAGGTGCTACTCCGCCCGTGTGGCTCTTTTTTCATTGTATGGTCCTGCCAAATTGATTCTACTCTGCCTGATAGGAAGCAAATGACCAAATTTGGGATTTTTTTTGTTAACGATTAACTTTAATTCTGCCCTACTCATTCCAAGTTTTTGAACAATGAACATTTATTGCATTGATTTTGTAAAAGACTATGACTCCGGACTAAAATTCCTTATCCACTCGATGGAACACAACGCAAGCGTTGTTTCGCACCAGTTTTGTCAGGCCGTAGTATCACTTCGGTCGAGCCGGCCCATTCATGCCAAAGCGTTGCTCTCCCACCGTATAAATGATGGTTGTGCCCCTTTTAAACTACTCACCAGATTCTTAATGCAGTATTCAGTAATAAATTGATTCGAGAAAAAGTTTTATATGTATCACACATGTATATTAAAGGAGAGGAAATCAGAGAATTTCAAAGATTTCCGTGAGAAGCCGTTCCGGATCGATTACACGAATTTAATGAGCGTTTGGTCATTTAAAATTCTAGATGCAGGGATCCTTCGTGCTCAAGTAACCACAGTTCCACCCGTAACGGAAACATTCGAAGGCCGCCCATGTCCACATTCGTGTCCTAAAATTTACAAACCGGTGTGTTTAAACGTGAATAAAAACTACGGGAAGTATTACAAAATACTTTATTTTGTAAATCATTGCACGGGCGTCTTATATTACTGCAACCACCCGGAAGGTAAGTTGCTAGATTAGGGAATGACTAAAGACTAAACGCTATCCCCTTACCTGGCTAAACTGTAAAAGACGTTAATGACGCTTTTGGGGAGCACTCTAGAAGGAAACCCCACCCCCAAGACCCTATTTTTTATGTGTGGCCCTGCCAGAAGACTCTAATCTGCTCATGGAAAGCATAAGCAGAATCCAAGAGCGGTGATCACCATACTCATTCCAATTGCAGACAATGCAAAAATTGCTGCATGTTGGCCCATACTATGATGGTCTAATAATGCTTCTGCATCTTCAATGCCTCACAGGCTAGTAAATATAGAACGAACGTTTGTGAAGGATATGTAGTACGTGACCGACTGTCAAGTCCTCGCAGGTGTGTAAACTTAGCATAACGTTCCAAACAACTACTGCCTACTTATTTCCGTGAGAGAGCCACGCTTCGGCATGCATGGGCCGGCTCGACCGGAGTGATACCACAGCCTCACAGAAAACCGGTGTGAAACAGCGCCTGCGCTGTGTTTCACTGAGTGAGTGAGGATACCGGAGGCCTTTAATCCAACCCTTCCCCTAATCCCCCTTCCCATCCCCCAAGGGCGGCAACGCACTTGTGACGCCCCTGGTGTTGCGGGTGTCCATGGGCGGCGGTAATCGTTTACCATCAGGCAACGTCCGTTCGGTTGCCCCCTATAATATAAAAAAAAGAAAACAATTCTAGAATTTATGTTGAAGAGTCTTTTGAATCCTTTAGCCACACGCTTTCTGTTTATACTTCTTCGTGCCAATGTAATAATGTGGATGCTGTGAAGAGAAAAAAGTTTCAGGATATTTTAAAAGAGGAGAAAATCGTTATCTTTAGCCGTGCAAAGATCAGTGCGTTGTTTGTGTTGAAAAAAAGATGAGGCTCGAGCAGCAAAAACGGAAGCTATATACCAAATTTCAGAAGATGTGATTGTAGTATCAATATTTCAATCATTCCTATTGTGGGCCGGAACTATCGTTAAGACCTTTCATTAGAAGCAGAGTATATCTGATTTTAAAGGAGGTAATTTAAGAGTACGGGCTTTAAAAAAGAATATAATTTATTTAAAATTTGAAAACAATTTTTTTCGAGGGTAGGAGAAAGAATTGTTCGACTTCGAACATTTTAAGTTTACACCA
The DNA here is from genome assembly GCA_003709505.1 of Hyphantria cunea. Classification (NCBI taxonomy): domain Eukaryota; kingdom Metazoa; phylum Arthropoda; class Insecta; order Lepidoptera; family Erebidae; genus Hyphantria; species Hyphantria cunea. The sequence goes on along the minus strand of PKRV01000095.1, from coordinate 232,386 downwards.
ATCAGAAGCTCATTTTCAATATGTTCAGACAGACAATTTTGTTCTGACATTTGTTTTTAGCACACAACGCCATCTAGTCCTAAACTAAGCAGAACTTGTACTATGGGTACTAGATAACTGATATTAATACTTATATTCTTTTTTTTGTAAATAAATACATATTATACATAGAAAACACCCAAACTCCGAAACAAATATTTGCAGATCATACAAACATTTGGTCCGACTCAGGAATCGAACCCGAGACCTCTTGCACAGCATTCGCATTCGCTACCACTACGCCACAGAGGCAGTCATATAAGTATAATGAACATGGTTTACAAGACAGCATTTTAGCATCCTCTAGTGTTATAGATTATAAAGCACGCCTACATGATAGAGAGTACAATACCCTACTTCAGAGGACAAGTGGCAATTCCAGTCGTACCACAGATACACACTATTTCATTCATAAAAAAAAACTGAATATTGCAGAGTTCAAGCAACCACCGGGCGAAGAGTACGAAGAAGATCCTGGCGCCTATATTATTTCGTCTAGCCTGGATTACTCATATTGTGGAGCGTATAAGTATGAAGTTTAAATATTTACTAATTATAACCAATGTGGCGACTCCCACATACAACGCAAAATACAAAAACATTACAGCGCCATCTACCGAAGACAATGGTGACCCCGCCGTGATCCATTGTGTTTCAAATACTAGTGGCCGACCTTATTTCAGTTAAACTAGTTGTCAGTATATTTGAGGGTTGTGATTTTCCAATAACGATTGCCATAGATATTCATGACAACCGGCGCCGACGGCTTAACATGCTCCCCAAGGCACGTGCGTAACACACCGCCAAATTCTAAAGTCCAGGCAGTTATTAAACATTTCTTGTATGAAAAACCAAACAACACCTTCCTATCTTCCAGAGATATGAACTATAATCTGAGTTCTCTCCCTGCAGGTATATCAACTTGGCCCGATTCGCAGAAACAGCATCATCCATGGGCCACTATGGCTGGCTAGTGGGAAGCCAAAGATACTCCCATATAATGCAGCCCCATGAAAAATGGGCCAAAGTGCAAACCTTTAAATAAGTGGTGTTGCAGTGCAAGTGTATGCGACTGCTGGGGTGGGACTGGGTGTTGGTTTCGAGGTCCAGTTCGGACCAAATGTTTGTATGATCTTTTTATAATTGTAGCAAAGTGACAGACTATGGGGAAGGACGAGGGGGCGGGCTTCTGGTCCTGGGGACCTCCAAATGGCTGCAAATTTCCTTGATCAAATTGTAAATAAGCCTTTGAAAACATCTTAGTATCTACTTAAGAGGAAGCTTGGGGTTGGAGGCCCCGTAGACAAATAAGTACAGCCTGTACAGATAACTTACATTGTTTAATTTAAATTAATCTTAACGCCTTCGAAACTACGAAAATGGACATTAGATAGATAATCTTATGTCCAGTTTCGTAATTTTTACATTTCGTCAATATTACAGCCATCTAAATTCTAAACATGGTACTAATACTAGCTGACCCGGAGAGGCTGAGGGTAATAACGCCCCTGTCGTGCGGGGCCGTTCGCGCTGAAATCAGCGTGGCTTTACTAGATACCTTTGCCGGCGTCACGCAGGCCATTAAGACCGATAAATACGACTCGAACGTAAAGCTTTATTAAAACGTTATTAAATTCAAATTTACGTGTTCTATACGGAAAATATAATACATATACTGTTGCTTTGAGTGCGGCTTAACTTTTGCCAACGTCTTCAACAAATATCGTTATATTTTAGCTAATAAACTCTAAAATCTAACAAATTATATATGAAAACTTTCCTCAAGAACTCTTATCTATTGGTAAATCGCATGAAAATCTTTCAATACCTTTCAATGCAATAGTGCAATAACTTTCAAATTGTTGCAATGTCGGTATTCTAAATGAGTATTGTGACTAGCGCTCTTGAATTCTGCTTTTGCTTTTCATCAGGCAGGTTAGGTCATTTTGTCAGGCCCATAAAAAGCTAAAGGAGATTGGTAAAGCGTTCTACCTACTCAACAGTAATGCAACTTTTGTCAATGAAATGCTTATTTCTAGTACTTAATTTCATTCTTTTATTTATGTTTTAAATGGCAAACGAGCAGACGTATCGCCTGATGGTAGACGATTACCGCCGCCGTGTTGCCGCCCTTGGGGGATTAGAGGAAGGTTTTGATTATGGGCCTACGATATCCTCAATCACTCAGTGAAGCACAGCGCAGGCGCTGTTTCACACCGGTTTTCTGTGAAGCCGTGGTATCACTCCGGTCGAGCCGGCCCATTTATGCCGAAGCGTGGCTCATCCACGGTAAATTCTATGGGAGCACCGCTGTAAGTACTTAGGAAGATTATGTTTTATAATATTTAGTGATAGTAATTGTAAAGTACTAACATTGCATAAATAAATAAAGAATATTATTATTACGAATCTACCGACACCTCATTCGTTAAAATCCGTTTAGCAGTTTTGACGCTAGCAACATACAAACATACATGTATATATATACAGTACATCTGGCGTCTGTTTGTGTCGATCTATGATTTATATCTGTAGCTTCTTATTTAACGTTCATAAATGTCTCTTGGTGTCTTAATTGAATAAATGATTTTGAATTAGTCAAAAATATTACCCTTCATTTTATTTTCACAATAGTCAGGTAAAAAACACAAGTAAGTATATATATTAGTTGTTTAGTAACCATAGTACAAGTTCAGCTTAGTTTGGGACTAGATGGCGCTGTGTTTACAGTTGAATATTATTATTTAATTGAAATAAAATGAGACAATAAAATAAATCAGTCTTTATTTCAAGAAATTCTATAAAGAAACGAATATTCAAAATATCTTCTTATACTAAGGTCAAGATCAAATTGTTAGTGACCTGGACTGCTAAACTTCAGGGTCGCAGGTATCGATTAGGTCTACATCCCAAGACTGCTTCGAACACAAGAGCCATGTGCCTAGGCTAGGTATAATTATGAAGGAGACTATACGCGGGAGTTGTACGGTCCATGTCTCTTTATGGGGCCCCTGAAGGCCAGCAGGATCATAAGGGGGTACCGCCCGATCTCGTTTGAGTCGGTACCGTCTCCTGCCAGAACTCCACCATGGGACTTAGAGACGCGAGCCCTTGCGGCTCTTTATCAGTGGCGAGAGTTGGGTAAGAGTCCTGAGACTCGAGAATTCGAAGGCCAGAAATTCCAACTCCACCAGGTGCTCGAAGAGAAATGTATTACCCGAAACGATGTACGCTTTTTAGTCGGTTCGAGTCCGACAAAGCCACCGTGTATATAGCCACAGTGGTATACGAGGCGATAACGCACAAAATAGGTATAATTATGAAATTAGATCATGTCTAAATGAATGGTTTCAAAACTAGAGAGAGAAACTGGGCATGCAAATCGCTATTGACGCCGACAGTTGGACACAATTTTTTTGATGCTTTCAGTTTCCACAGTATCTCACAATAACATTGAAGCCAACAGTCGCAGTCCCCTGCTGGACATAGGCCTCTCCAATTGCACGCCACTTAGTTCGATCCATGGCTTCTCGCATCCAGCTCCTGCCAGCCGTCTTGCGCAAATCATCGCTCCACCTGGCCTGTGGACGTCCTACACTACGTTTGCCGAGACGCGGTCTCCACTCAAGAACTCGTCTACCCCAACGGTTATCGGTTCTTCGGCAAATGTGGCCAGCCCACTGCCACTTCAGCTTGCTAATCCTGTGGGCTATGTCGATGACCCTGGTTCATTGTCGGATCACCTCATTTCTGATGGTCGCTATCCAAATAATGAAAAATTTTAAAAAGAAAAGCGGACTTCTAGAGCTGGACCGGAACGACCCGGGAAGAATCAGCTCTCAAATAAAAAGAGAAACATCAAAATCGGTTCCCCCAGTCGAAAGTTCTGAGGTAACAAACAAAAAAAATACAGTCAAATTAAGAAACTCCTTTGTCAGTTAATGATAGTCTCACCAACCGTCTCCAACAATTCCACATTGCTTCAAGATATTTACATCAACCACCTTTTCATCAACCGGCTGGTTCGGGTGGTGGATCAAATGCAACAGTATCTTGGGCCTCACATTCGAAGACCATTTACAAATCGCGCAAACGAAATCATTCTTGGCCAACTTTTTTTTGTCTGAGTGAATCGTTAACATATGTCGATTTAATATACGTCGGCTACACAAAAAAACCGGACACACGGGACATTGTTTCCGTTTTTTTATGTGGAGTTCTAGATTTTCGTATTTCCGTTGACAATGAGGGCAAGGAGTGAGATCTCCTTTTTGAACGAATTCTCCCGCCATTTCTATGTGTTCTGTATTTAAATGACATTGGAGGGATTTAAGATGGCGGGCGATGAAGCCACAGTGTGGACATTTATGTGGGTTATCAGGTCGGTGAATTAACTCATGTTTTTTCGTATTTTTTTTAGATGCGCTCCGGTAAGGGCAGTGAGAGCATTTGAACGGTTTTATACCTGAAACAATGGAAATGTATATTTAATTATAAATAAATATTAGGGACATCTAACACACGCAACAACGCCACCTAGTCCCAAGCTAAGCAGAGCTCGTGTTATGGGTATTAGACAACTGATATTAATACATACATCCTTTTTTTGTAAATACATACATATTATACATAGCAGATCATGCCAACATTTGGTCCGACCCATGAATCGAACCCGAGACCTCATGCACAGTAATCACAAACGCAATCACTGCGCCACCGAGGCTATAATAATAACAGTAATTATTGTTATATTAATTCGAATATCGGCGGTATATCTACATACATCCTCCTTCGAGAATCAAAGCATTTCCATATCAAATCTCATTAAAATGGAAACAGCGATTTAATCGTGAAAGCGTAACATACAGACAGTTACTTTCGAATGTATAATGTTAGTATAGATTATGTAAAAACTAAAGGGGGTATCTTGGCGTATTACTACGATAGCGTCTCTTAGAAGGGTGCGGGGACGTGGTTGTCACAGTGTTATATACTATATATGTATATATAGTATGCTACAGCTGTGCTTGAGGTCTCGAGTTTGATTCCAGATTCGGACCAATTATTATGTTCGGAGTTTGGGTGTTTTCTATTTATATGTATATATAAAAATGAATGTTTGTCTGTATGTCCTTTATAGAATTGTAAACTATACATTTGATAGTCATGATCTTCAGCAAAGTGTTGTGCATGAGCCCGCAAAGGTTTCTGAATTGGTACAACCAGGTTTGGACCGTGGCGTATCCAGCGATTGTTGTTGCACCGGGGGTAGCACCGCGAGGCTCAGCTAGTATATTACATAATATGTACTTATTTACAAAAAAAAATGTATATATGTAACAATATCAGTAGTCTAGCACCCATTGTACAAGCTCTGCTTAGTTTGGGACTAGATGACGTTGTGTGTTAAAATGTCCAAAAATATTATTAATTTAAATAATTTACATAACGCCAGGCGCTCATAGCCCAGTTGCACTCGGCGATTAAAAACAATCACCGAGGGTAAGCAACGACGGCGGGGTCAGTACCTGGATGGGTGACCGCTGGTGGCATGTTACCATGAGCGTCTCCGTGATTCGGAAGGTCACGTTAAACAGTCGGTCCCGGTTGTTATCATACGATAACAGTCGTGAAGCGTAGTTGGAGGCTTAATAACATCCATTACTCTTGTCAGTCCCCAACTCGCACTTGACCAGTGTGGCGACGTATGGCCTTAACCCTCTCCTGAGAGGAGACCCGAGCCTAGCAGTGGGACATTATGGGTTGTTGATGATTTACGTACCCTGATGTATCCTGACGTGCTCCTCAAACAAGGACTTGTTGTATGTAGAATAATCACACATATAGCACTGGAAAGGGTTCTCGCCCCTGTGAACCTTCCTCACGTGGCGAAGCATCTTCTCTTCATTCTCAGCAGAGTATGTAGAACATTCAGAACATCTTATACGACGCGATTGGATCTCCAACAGGGCTAAAGCAGACATCGAATCCCTGGAAAGAGAGAACGGAGTTAGAAATACGCGCAGGAGTATTCCTGTATCGCTGGGGATTTCACAGATTTGTCTAAAGACGCTGGCAACACACTTGTGACGTCTCTGGTGTTCATGGGTGGATGTAATCGCTTACAGTTAGGCGATATGTGAGTCTGTCCCGTATAAAAAATACATGAAATGGACGTGGAAAGTATGCATGTTTTTTTTTTTATTTCTTCATCTGATCATTTACGTCTCTATAACATAGAAAGAAATATAAATAGGCTTGAAAATAGCCAAATTAATTATTAAAGTGAAATTTCAAACACTGACTAAATTTGAGCTATTCAAACGCCGCCATTTTGCGCGCGCTTTTGATTGACTTTCAGTGACGTCATTGTCATTTTGTGTTTGTTTACTATTCAGTGTTTCAGTTACTTTATACTTGTAAACAGTTTTAATTGCTATAAAAATCATGGAAGAAGGTAATTTTTCTCACAAACTCTACTAACACAGTTTGAATTTCGACTCCGATAATTTCGATGACGTGACCATTCATATCACATTACGTTTCGACCAATAGTAAGCGTTTTGTAAATTTGAATTTCCCTCCTTTAATTTTCACTTCTTATTTAATAATTTTGGGTTTAAATAATCCCTAAATAAAAAAAAAACCTTTTATAGTATATTGTAAAGACAATGAAGAATCTAGAAAAAAATATTTGAGACAAAAGAAAATTTTATGCATTTTCCCTATTTGTGGATCACATTAAGAGTTGGGTCTGTGTGCTGACAGATTATTAGTAGTATATGGAGTATCAACACCCCCATTCTTCCCATGTGTGTTGTTTAAGGGAGCAAAATATTCTGGACACCTTTCTTGGTGGTTCCCAGCATAAGCGACTGCTGTGCTTCAGGTTTGATTCCCTTACTGGATCAAATGTTTGTATGATCTATAAATGTATGTATTTATATCAGCTGTCTAGTACACACAAGCTGTTATTAGCTTGGGACTAAATGATGCTTTAAAGGTTAAAATAAGGGTATCACAGGTCTGGGTTTAGACTAAACAAACAAAGAACTAGAGCGAGAACAAGACCTTTTTTTGCTTAATCTTTTAGTATAAACTACAACTTGCTTTCAGCGTTTATATATAGCAATAGGCAAGAATGAGATTAACCGAAAACTAGAATTTTCATGAAGATACAACTGTTGGCGCTCTCGAATGCCGTTCACATCAAGTGAGCGAGCATACTTAGAATATTCTATAGAATCTTTAGAATGCAGATAGTCTCCACCATGTGAGGATCACACTTCGGCATGAATGGGCTGACTCTACCAGATAGTGATAGTGGTATCACTCCAATTGTGTAAAACAGTGCCTGCGGTTTATTTCACAGATTGCGTGACAATACCAGAGGCTCATAGCTCAACCCCTCCATACATAAAAAAATAAAAATAAATACTTACTCAGCCTTTGTCTTATTTTCTACTTTTGCACGTACAATTTGGACATTCTTTTGGGGTTCATCAGGATTTTCAGGGATCATTATGTTGACAGTATACACTTCAGTACCGCTAGCAACGTCAATGAAGACTGGATCCGATTGAAGATTAACATCTGTCATTTTGAAACCCTGTAAAAATAAAATGATTGTCTCTGATTCTTTGGCATGAGGTCACGGTTGGACCAAATTCTTGTATGATCTGATTAGTTTCGGAGTTTGGGTATTTTCTATATATATGTTGGTGTTACAGTATGAGGCTTTCACTTGCAACACTTCGTGGCCAAAATTTATGGACTAGTTCTTCGACATTTATAGAATCCAAAGAATTAAAGACGTCTTTACATACTTAGCTTAAAAATTTTTAGTTTTTATTCCATATTGCTGTTAATATATACTCATTTTCCAATGATTTTTAAACCACTTACCTTTTTATTCTATTAAGAGTACTTAAACGTTAATGAATGAATATCTTCTCCTTGAGCGTTTTTAAATAAATTTATAGATTATATTGCACATCCAAATTTATGAATAGTTACGAATTAAATAACTTTTTTATAGATAAAATAAATAAGCCCATAATTGCTGAGCATCCCAGTTTATTATTCTAACTTGACGTTATTGTGACGTTGACGTTTGGCATGAAAAGCGCCCTCTTTAATTGAAATAAATAGAGGAACATAAAGTGGAACATTAGATGTAAGCATTTGGTATCTTTATCTTTAATAGGTAACATTTGCTGGATTTATCAGAGTTCATAGTTTTTTTTTATGTAATAGGGTACAAACGGGCATGCGTATCGCCTGATGGTAAGCGATTACCGCTGCCCTTAGATAACTGCTACACCAGAGGCGTCACAAGTGCGTTGCCGGCTTTTGGAGGATGGGGAGTCAGATGGGAGGGTTATGTTCCTCTTGTATCCTTACTTACTCGGCGAAATACAGCGCAAGCAATGTATCACAGCGGTTTTCTGTGAGGCTGTTGTATTACTCCCACACTCACACAATATGCAATAACATAGTTCGCTAAAATGATCGTTTAAATGTGGTTAATTCTTATAATATTACCCACTTTAGTCATCCATTTTAACCACTTTTCTTTTCCTTTGGTTAATTATTTCTCATTAATAAATATGTCGTAAGAATAAAATCTCTAATATAAAAGATATTTGGAAAAATTAAAACTTTTGGCATCAATTGCCAACTACCCTACTCATCGACAACCACAGTAATTTTTACCATAGTAAATAAAAAAAGTGTCATGTTTATTTGATAACTTTGTGTTTTTAGCGCTAGTAATTTTCTGAGATTCATAGTTGGTTAAAGAGAGACAGCATGTATTTCTCTCTAAAAACGAAACCTTGTATTTTGTCGGTATAATGCAAAACATTTGGTGGTCGCTTGAATTTCTCCTGGTTTAAAAGTTTTCACAATTCGATAGTGAGATGATTAGTGATAATGTAATGTTTCAAATAAAAGATTCAGAAAATCAAAGTTGTCATGTCGCGAATATGAGATTGAGGGAATTATGTCCGACTTCCAGGTACCTGCATTTTGTTGAAGTTTTTTTTACTGTTTTTTAAAAGTTTCATGACTTATTTTTATCAACATAATACTAATAATGATGTTAAAAATTGTATAAAACGGTTTAAAAAATTGTAACAACTTTGAACTAAGACGATGTACCTTTGAAACCTTTAGGCATTTGAAACTTGCATTTGCATGTCTGACACACGCGTACACGCGTTATATAAATACTAACGTCGTTAGAATTGATTAAATAAACAAAGACAGAGCACATATATCACAATGGCGGACCAATGTTGACCACTCTATGAAAGTTTACCCATAGAAACCGATAAAAAAATAGTTATTTTGAATAGTGTACGTATTTTTTAATGGAATAGGTATGATTACCAAAACAGATATAATATTTTGTTATTTTTTTTAAAAATAAAACAGTAAAAACATACACCACTGTGAAGCAGTCAGTTTTGTAAATAACTGGCTGTTTTATTATTTTTTAAAGTAAACAATCTGCTTCCATGATACTTTTTTTTTTAAATTGTGTAATGCTCAACGTACGAAGTAATTTAGATAATGCAGAACATCCATAACATTCATTCACAACACTAATTCATAATGCTATTGAAAATATGTGTCTTAAGGTTCCGTGTGTATAATGCCGTCGCAAATTTTCCGTCTTTAAGTACATTGTAATAAATCTCTGATATTAATTACCGCAATTTATTTCGGCATTAATGTCAAAGAGTTGTTTCCGCCAACATGAAGCAATGTAATTTCGCCTAAGAAAGAATACGTATAGTAACGATAGAACATAGACATAATATAATTCTTTCCTACGTTCATGAAACTACAAGACTACAATTAATTTTCTAATTAAATTATCAATTATGAAAATATGACTGGGATGAATAAGTAAGGAATACCAAAGGAAGTTCTTATCATATTAATATTTTTACTCTCGTGAATAAAGTAAAACTAATTAAATACATATTCCCCCACTAATTTGAGGAAAAAAAGATGTGTAAATGGCATCACTGTTTTAATAGTACAACTAGTAATGTATTTTTTCGACTAAAGCGTTTATTGCATTAATTTCAATCAGTGCTGCCAGATGGGGCTATTTAGCGCCAATGGGGCTATCTCCCTTACCGAACGGCGATATTATTTTATCCGCTGGCTACAGGTAGCCGATTTTGCTATATTATTTATTTATATTTAATTATCAATTTTTCTATATAAAGGTTATGTTAAAAATTCCATATATTCATAAATAATACTATCTTTAGAAATTCACTGTCTGTTAGTCTGTTAGTTACAAAAAAAAAATTGTTAAATAATAGTAAGAATTTAATAAATATAAGAGCAATAATATGCTCAGAAATTTATTTAAACTTTCCCGCCTTAACTAACTGCGCGATGGGGCTATCTCGGGGCTACACGAGCGCTCCGGCGAGGCGATTCGAGAAAAAAATATTCTGGTAACACTGATTTCAATACATATAGACTATACATCTGAAAAATATTTCTGCTTGATATTTTACAGTTTTTTAAAATTGAATAACATTCTTTTACTACGCATTTGCCCATTTTAATGATTGTTGTTGTCACGTGTCACAACAACTTCGGTTGGCGTAACATTGAATAAAAACTAAACTCAAAACTGACTGACATTTGCCTCGATTAAGAACCAGTTCTTTTCATAATTTCGGCCTGTGCATTTTTGGTTTGTAATTGCTGATCTAGTGTATATTAGAACAAACAATTAATGGTTGACTAAAAGTTTTCTCTTTGTAAGTAGTTCCAATTGCATTTGATATCTGCTCATCTTCTGATGTCACTGTAGGATTTTATTTAGTTTTTAGCCTTCTTTGACTCAAGTCTAGTACCTGGATGACGGATGTTTGCTCGATATTTTCTTTTTAGTAATATTTTTAAAAGATGAATCCCTAGCTAAACTGATTTGTATACCCCGAAATCTCATGAATATCGCTGAAGCCGCTTCCGAGATTCAGATATTGCTCATTTAAATGTATTCGATTAGATAAAGTATGTTTTTCTTTTGACAATTCTAAAGATTATTTCACTAAACAGTTCCAAATTCAAAAAGTAATTTGCTATAATATTCGGTTAGAAAAAAAGGTTTTTGTAATTAAGAAATAATACTTAAGTTAGGTAGTACCATCTTTAGTTGTATACTGTGTTACATATTTACAAGAGAATACTCATAGTGACAAATACATAATGTACAAATAGCCTAATCTCCAAAAGCGATCTCTTCCAGGCAACTTGAGGGCGGATGAAGTGGTAGTTGATCGTTTGATGAGTTATTTATTGTATGATGTATGTGCTTATGAATGCTAAATTGGTTTGTGTATGTAAAAACTCAAAATTGATGTCTCTGTAACATTAAAATATCTATTTTTACTAAATGCTTACACTGTACATATACTAAAAATTATTTTTTGTCGGTCCGTTTGTTTGGATAATCTTGAAACAGCTGGGCTGATAATGACAGAACTATCGCTGGCGGATAGATGATGATACAAGGAAGCTAGTTTTTTAGACTAACTTTGTCGGCACTACCTGTTATATTTTATAAACTTTAGTATCCATTTTGCACATCCTTTCCTAGTAATGTAATTTTGTTTAGTGCCTCTAGTAGAACCTGGATGACCTGTGTATCATTGCTAGATAGATTAATCGACTCCAAAATCCCCTGCATACTAATTTTCATAAATATACAGTTACCATTAGCCGTTACCAAGATTTGATTGTTTAAAGGTATTAGATACATGGTTTACAGATAAATATAAGCATTAGATGTAGTTTTTCGAAAGAGGATTGCTTATAGGGAGACCTCAGCCAATGACATATGTAACTAGACTTTTTTTTTATATGTGCCTGACAAAGTGACTCTACTGTGCCTTATCGATAGCATGAGCGGAATCCAAAAGTTGTGGTCACCATACTCATTGCAAATGCAGACAATGCAACAATGCAGCATGGTGACCCATACTATGTCAGCTTATTTGAGATGCTTCTGCATTATTGGGCTTCCAGTCGTGCACTTACCAATGAAACACAACAGTGTGGCTCTACTATCTTGAAGTTTAAAATTAAATTTATAATGTACTTTGTGAAATGTGAATAGCCTATTGAAATACGACAGCACAAAGGCTGTTATTTTATATTGGTCTTTTGTGAGACACCTGGAGCGGTTTCGGTATTCAGGTTGTTGACCGAAAATACCCATTCTTTTACGGGGCCATTTCCAAACTCATCTTTGTCTTCTGACTACTCCAACCATCCTAGATCATTGCAGAAGCTCAGCAGCCTTTTCAGATCACTACATGCTTCCGGGAGTCAGGTTGATTGGAGGACGTCCGCTCGTTCAACCGCTACACTTCTAATTCTGCATGCATACCCTGCACAGAGGGCTGTCTGTTGCGCCTATAGTGAATAGGTACTTGTTTAGGAGACAATGCCCTGACAGGATACCTGTGACCTTCCTGAGATCGTCATCCCTTTTTAGTCTAATCAGGTTGCGGGCTAGTCTTTTTGATGCTACCGGAACTACACTTTTTGTTTGCCTGCAATCTTCATTGTTTCTCCATTGATTGTGTTTTGTGTTTTTCTTCGGTATTTGCGCGCACCCATGTTTTTATTTGGGCTTGGGGCAAGGGTAGTAATGGTTCCGGTCTAGGAACTGCTGTTTACGATCCCCTTTTTACCAATTCATCTGCAGCGTCGTTACGCATTGAGTTATTATGCCCCTTTATCCATTGGAGGGTATCTTTGTTTGTGTTTGCAATGAATTTGAGGTTGTCATGACACTCCTTGATGAGGGCAGAGGTCATCTGGTTGTTTTGCAGAGCTTGAGGCACGGATGCACTGTCAGAGACAATTTTGAGCCTGCAATTGCTTGTGCTGCTTTAATTATGCCAACACATTCTGTTTGGAAGATTGTGTTTAGCTTGTCTAGAGTAGTTGATATCTTGATATTTAAGTCGTTTGAGAAGACGCCTGCTCCGGTACCTTTTTGTGTTTTGAAGCTGTCTGTATATATCCTAACTTCACCCACGCCAGAGCTATCTTTTGTTTCCGCTGATAGTTGGATCTAATAGCTTCGATCGAAGATATTTTGATGCCAAGACCATGGGTGCCTCTAGGAGTGAGAGGCATTTCCTTTAGGATCCCCTGCAGAACTTTTGCGTGTTACTTCTGTGTTTATCTTCCACAGTCCGTTTGAACTTAGTCTTAGAGCAGCTGCTATTGCTTCTTTTTATATGACCAGATCTAGAGGTCTCAGATGCGACTGATGGAGTAGTTTTCATGCATCCAGTAGTTGCTATTATGGCCAAGCGTTGTAGACTATGAAGTCTCATTTTAGCTGTGGATAGTTGGGTTCTGGCCCGCCATACACCTGATTCGTAGGCGATAACTGCAGTGTACGAGTATAACCAAAGTGTGATCTTTGAGTTAAGACCTCATCTTTTACCAACTAGTCTTCTACACTGATTGAAAGTTATACAGGCCTTTCTTGTCTTTGTTTCGATGTGACTCGCCCAGTTCAATTTGTTGTCAAGAATAACGCTCAGATATTTTACTTGAGTTGACGTAGAGAGATTAGTGTTAAATAATTTTGGTAGCTGTAGTTCTGGTAACTCCCTTTTGTTAGTGACAAGGATGAGTTCTGTTTTTTTCGGATTTACTGACAGTTTCTACAGTTCGAAACTCTTTAGCGCCCATTTGAATTTATCCTCGGTTACTAGATTGTATGCGACTTTTCGTCGTCATAATTTTTGTCGTTCCATTCCCTATCGGATGTAATTAGATATCCGGGGAATACTGCACTGGTTTCATCGTCTGTGTTGGTATAAGTGCTGTCTTCCTTTTTAAGGGAGAAAGGAAGGTTTAAGTCGCCCTTGATTAGGATATTCTTAATTTTCGCGGCTTGGTTTGTCGAATTTATACTGCTACAGAAGTTACGCCAGGTCTTCGCTCTCCGGAATCTGATCCGCTTCTTGTAGTATTTCCTCATAATTATCCCAGTCCTCTATGGTCCTGAAATTTTAGATTGATTGAAGAGTGTCCTAAGTACCTTAGGTAGTCTTTTAAGTTCTGGCTCCCACCATGAACGATTTCCATGGTTTTTCGGGGTTTTCAAGGGACACGCTGATTTGCAACTGTTCCTCAGGGCTTTTTTTAAGGACTATACATTTGATCCTATGTTGGAAGTACCAAGTACTGTGTTGGTCATATTTGTGTCACTTACTGTTACCTTTACTGTCAATTTTAATGCTTTGGTTAGAGATTCTGTGTACCTTGTTATATCTGTTTTACGGGGGTTGCTATATGGGACAGGGTATGTTGGTTTGTAACTTAATTTAAAACACACACACACCGGTGGTGCGCAAAGGATGGCTCGCTTGCTATGTGCCAGCCCTCAATGAGGTTAGCCGCCATGTGTGTTGCTAGAGTTACGTCAATAATGGCTTAATACCTCGAAACGTAGGTTCCGTACCTCTGTTCATGATGTTGAGGTTTGTTTTGAATAAGTATTCAGTGAATGGCTCACCCCTTTTGTTTGAAAAAATATACATTCTAAAGGACGTGCCGAAAAATATACATACATACACTCGAAAACCACAAACCTCCTTTCGCAGTCAGGTAATTTTTTTAAAATCTTTTCTGTTCTATACAATTTCAACACCTGTTCTAATCCATTATCCCGCAACTCCGTACAAAAATCAAGTGACAGGGAGAAAATCAGGATAGAAACCCCCCCATTCAACGAACCCTTGTCACCTGTACTCCATTGGACAGCTTACAAGTGGCGGGATAGTGGTGAATATCATTGTTTTATGCCCTGTATCTTTATAAAAAGGTCTCCTGGTGGTTCACATGACCCATCAACTTTCGGCACGGGCCCGTAGTTTATAAGGGGTGACCCGTCTTACACCCTCGCCTATAACAAAAGTAACGCAGGATACAAAAATATTGCGAACTCCTAGACGTTTGCTTATCTAGGAACGGCTGTGGAATGAGGATGGAGGGCCTGTTGTTCGAGTGGTTAGTGATCTTGACTGCTAAGCTAAAGGGCGTGGGTCCGATACTCACGTAGGAGATTTCTTTTTGTGATGATTAAATAATTAATAAATATTTCGGACAACACACAACGCCATCCAGTCCCAGGTTAAGCAGAGATTGTGTTATGGGTACTAGACAACTGATACTAATACTTATAACTTTTTTTTGTAAATACATACATATTATACTTGAGTTCCGAACTCCGAAAGAAATTCTAGAATTAATATCTGGAATGTAATGCAACAAGTTCTATCAAATACCGACAATCGAGACTATAAATTCCGAAACAAATGTTTACAGATCATACAAACATTTGGTCCGAGATGGTAATCGTCCCGAGACCTCGAGCACAGCAGTCGCGAACGCTACTATAGCCTTTATATATATATATATTGACAATATGATGTCCAAATTGGATATTTCTTTTTATATGTATTTGATATTGTCAGGACATGGTTTGTATAGAAAAAAATAGAAGAAAACCGGAGGTATTTTATTTTAGTAGTCCGTTTAGTCGTATACACTGCGGCCCTGCGGGAAGTTAACACGTTCTTACTAAAACGAGTTTTCCGGTAATTCAGAAAATTATTACAAAAAAATGAATATGGCCGTACGGAGTTCGCCGGTTCAGCTAGTATTTAATAATATTGTATATTATATACAATTAGTTAAGATAAATTTACTGTGATATAAATTAATAATATAAAAAACATACAAATATATAATAATACACTTTGCGCACGGTGGCGTACTAGGGTTATGACTGTATTTCCTACTCATTCCGAATAACGTACTTTAAATTTAACCAAGGCGGTTATCCCTAGAAATAAAAAAAAAATAGGTGTCTGTTTGTAATTTCAAATAAAGAGTTTTTCACTAAATGCGTAAGAAAGTATTTACATTAAAAAAATAGCATAATTGTCCGTCTATTTCGTCTGTCTTGTCGAGATTATTTAATCTCAGAAACGGCCGATTTGTCTGTTTGTTCCACCTAATTTATGGAATACTTAGACCGATTTTGACGGGACTTTCACTGGCAGAAAGCTGATGATATAAAGAGTCACTTAGGTTATATTTTTTTAGGCTAGGTTCGTCCCACGGCTTATTGTTAGATGGTTTTTGAAATCAGTTTTATTTTGCACTTTTATTTCACTTTCCAGAAATCGTCAACGAGTGTTCCCAGTGCCATGCCAAAACCACAACAAACATTCGACGACTTTGAAGCTCTTATTGATTCACAGAAGAAAGAAGCTATACCGTCAGAATTAAAATTCTCCGTCACAGTAGCAGTTGAAGAGTTTGATGAGGAAAGCTCAGATCTAATTATCGTAGAAACTAATGAACAGGCTCCCGTTGAAGTAATATCTTCAGATTCCGAAATAGATGTCACGATTGGAGAAAAAGACCCCAAAAGCAAACTGTCTGAGAACGTCATTGAATTTCCTGACAAGTATCAGGCAGAAGTAGTTTTAGATAGATATACGATACTCGATGCTGCAAGCGAAATATTGAACAATCCAGAGAATATAGCTGATGAAATACTCGGTATTGAAGTTAGAAACTGTATAGGTCAATATCGGACAAGTTTCGTCGATAAATTCGAAGCTAAAATTCAAAGTGTCTTCCTTAAATGGTTTAAATGGCAGAAATCAGTTACAAGTTCAAAAAAAAAGTTCAGACTTTCGCCTTTATTCTACAAATGTTATATTTGTAGGAAATCTTGGTGGTATTTTCAAGATTTTCGAGAACATTTGAAAGGGCATAATGATTTCAAGCTTGATTTAGA
This sequence comes from Hyphantria cunea, assembly GCA_003709505.1. Classification (NCBI taxonomy): domain Eukaryota; kingdom Metazoa; phylum Arthropoda; class Insecta; order Lepidoptera; family Erebidae; genus Hyphantria; species Hyphantria cunea. Next base: position 215,468 of record PKRV01000095.1, on the reverse strand, counting down.
AGAATACACAGTGCATGAAGCGAATATCGTTGCTTATTTTAGTGGTGATACTATTATCGAAGCGGATTTTTATACTGAAGGCGATTGTCCAAAGTGCGGTTACGATTTTGACGCTCACAAATCGTCTACAAGAAAAGATTCCACATACATTTGTAAAATAGATTGTTGCAATCGGATATTTTTCACGTGTTCTGGTTTGAAAACACACGAATACGTGTTCCACGCTGCTTCAAATTTAAGCGACGATTTACTAGAAGGTGGAAAACAAATGATCTGCAAAGCATGCAGTTTCAACTTTTATTCACAGCAGTCATATCAATCTCATTTGAATTTGATGCACACGGTTCGTTCAGATTTGGTTGCTCCAGTGAGTTTGAATAAGTGTCCTTTGTGTAATGAAAATTTTTTATTAGGAGTCTACCATGTTTGTACGGAGAAGAAGATTAGGAAACAGTGTACGTTGTGCTATAGGAGTTTTCAGAGACACGGTCAGTATATAGCCCATATGACTGGCCAAAATGGACTGTGCAAATGCCGGATTTGTGATGAAGTGTTGCCAAGACAGTGTCTGGAAACGGAACACCTCATGAAACATACGGATAAATTTGTGATTGTGAAGAAATGCTTGATGTGTAAAGATTTTACAGTGTTTTTAGATTATCAGACTGCTTTTGATCATGTGTCTGTGCATTTGAACATGCTGTTTGAAGGAAGCAACTATAAGTATATAAGTAAAGTGAGTACTGTCCTTATTTAAGCAAAACGTCTGCTGGATATAACGTATGAGAGCCACGCTGATTTCAGTACTCACGGGCAGGCTCAACTGGTGCGGTACTACCCTCGCATCAAAGATCAACGTAAAATTACAGTGTCGTGCTGTCGTGTTTCGTTGGTGAGTGCGGGACCGGAGCTCAATGATGCAGGAGCATCACTAGGCTGCCATGGTGTGGGTCACCATGCTGCATTGTCTGCATTGGCATTGAGTATGGTGACCACCACTCTTGGATTCTGCTTATGCTTTCCTTCAGGCTGAGTAGTCATTTCGCAGGCCCACACATATAAAAACCTCTCTCAAAGTTCTCCACAACCACCACGAAATATAAAATACGTAATTTTTGTACAAAGATATTAATATCTCAATCGTTTGGAGTAAAAATTTTTGCTTTCCTTGAAATTATATAAAAATTCATTTCGTTCATGAGATTTGTTAGTGGAAACTGCAGATAGTCTATTTGTTTTAATATTACCCACTTTGCGCGTTGCTAACCGCTCGCCTTTCTTCGACTTGATTTTTTTTATGATATAGGTGGCAAACGAGCAGTCGTATTGCCTGATTGTAAGCGATAATCGCCGCCCATGAACACCCGCAATACCGGAGGCGTCGCAAGTGTGTTGCCGTTGTTGAATTGTATACTATTATTTTTATTTTAATAGTTTTATTTAATCATAATAAAGTATAGCCCTGGTAACTCCTGAATAGTCGGAAGTTTCAGGATCGGAACAGTACATCCGAAGATTTCCCCCTACAACCCTAAAAAAGTTAAAAACTTTACCTCTTTATGATATTAGTATAAAAAAGGAGGAGGTTATCATTTCGACTATTTTTTTTTATATTTGTTACCTTATAACTTTCGACTGGGTAAACCAATTTTGGTGATTCCTTTTTTTATTTAAACCCGTGTGGTCCCATTTCAATTCATTAGTCCAGTTCTTGGAGTCAGTTTTTTTAATTGTGTTTATAGGCTGATTATATTCTGGTACAAGCTCTGCTTACTTAAAACTAGTATGCGGTAGACAGTCCCGAGTTTGGAAGTTGAGGTCTGAACTCCTGTGCCTCAGAGAGTATGTAAAGCTGTCGATCCTGCCTTTAAACTTTCCCCGGTCGAGCCTGATAGCCGGCCGTATGAGATTGAGGGGACAGAGCGTGTACCTGTGTTAAGCCACACAGTTGTGCGTTATAGTATCCCCTGTGTAGTTGACTGGTCTCCGTTTCCACAATATGCCACAACAAAGCATGACAGGAAACAGCCTACTATTTTATATTTATTCCCTATTTATAACTTGGACTGCTGTTGAAATTTTTCCTACAAGAAATTCATAACAGCAGTCCAGAGTATGGAATATGGCGGTGTTTCCCACCCGTGCCTCGAACAGCATGCTAATCCGTCGGCCCCGGTTATCATGAACACCTATGATAGTCGTTATTGGGAAGTCAGTGCCCTCAAATATACTGACAACTAGTTCAACTTTCAAATGCAGTTCACCCCCAGGGTAACGGGGGTCCGATGCCAGTCGCACTGTGGAAAAAAATATGTTCAAGTAAAACCGTTTGAACTAGCCGACCCCAATAAATAATTTTGGGAATAATAAAGGCTAGGAAGATGTTTCCAGTTATATGATTTGACTGCTTCGGTGGCGCAGTGGTGGCGTTTTAGACCACTGAACTGAGGTCTCGAGTTTGATCTAATGTTTGTATGATCTGCAAATATTTGTTTTGAATTTGGGTGTTTTCTTATATATCATGTATTTGCAAAGAACGTATATAAATATTAGTCAATCAAGCCCTGGTTAGTTGGAAGGTAGATGGCGTTGTGTGGGGTATCCAAAATATTTAATTATAATATAAAATTTTTATTTTCAGATTTTAATCCCAAAATCGTGTCTACTACAGCGTTTGGAACTAAAAATGGAAATCAAAGGTTTGTTAAATCTATACATAGCTTTCTCACAGTTCGCGTGTCCGATCGTGTGTATGTCAGTTATCCCGATAAGAAGTAGCCCATCCATTTTTTGTGTATCAGTCTGGCACGGTAACTACCCTACCTGATGGAAAGCATGAACAGAATCCAAGATTAGTGGTAACCATACTCTTTGCAAATGTAAACAATGCAGCATGGTGACCCACACCATGGTGGCCTAGTGATGGTTCTGCCTCATTGGGCGTCCTGTTTTGCACTTACCAACGAAACACGACAGCTCGAATGCTGTCACTTTAGGCTGTTCTTCAGTGAGAGAGTAGTACCACCCCGGTCAAGCCAGCTCAAATCGGCGTGGCGCCAATAACTTTAAAATTAAGTCTTCCTGGAAATCAAAGTAATTCTGTGGAGGACAGTTTTATTATGTCCCACCGACACAAAAAGAGTATCCGCCAACCAGGCGAGGTGATCATGCCTGGCAAGTAATGGCCAAACGGTTGATGACGGAATGTTGTATATAAATATTCTAATCTGCGCAAGAACTTCTCTAGCGCGATTCAGGGTTATTAGTTTTTTTTTTTTATATATATATTTAAGCTGCCAAAATGACTCTGCCCTGCCNAAGGGGGGTGGTGAGGGGGATAGGGGGCGTTGGATTGGGGTATGGGCCTCCGGTATCCTCACTCACTCGATGAAACACACCGTAAGCGCTGTTTCACACCGGTTTTCTGTGAGGCTGTGGCTGAGGTATTACTCCGGTCGAGCCGGCCCATTCATGCCGAAGCGTGGCTCTCCCACGGTTACGGTTAGTTACTTCTTGTAGTGCATTACTCCGTTGTTCAGTATATCTTCAGTAGATGGCACTGTTGTATGTTTTCTTGGTGCGCTATATGGGGAAGTCGCCACAATCTCCATGCTAATCGCTAGCACTGCGGCAAAGCTAGTCTGAAATTAAAACAAGCTTCATTCACAATTCCTGGACTCTTACACTACTCCAGTGAAAATTTCATCAAACTCGGTCCCGCCGTTCCATGATTAAATTACTCGTAACAAACAGACACAAATATGTTAAAAATTATATTTTTTTATGTAAGTAATCGTATATAGGAACTTTCTTTCGTATGTATTTTGTGAAAAGCTGTTAACTTGAAACTACAAACAGACACTACAATTTTATTTATTAGTATAGTTAACGAAACTTGATGATTTTTATGTTACAGAAGAACTGAATGATGTCATCATAACTCCCGAATTGAAAATGGAACAAGAGAATGATGATTTTGAAACTGACGCTGGTGACGAAACTAAAATACTAATCAAAGAAGAAATAGACATTCACGAAGATTTCGAATCGGTGCACTTGAAACAAGAACTAGAGCAAAAAGCAGAGACAACATCTGATATTTCCAGAATATTCGGTATAAAAATGGAAGCGAACGATATGAAGCAAGACGTGCAAGTAGACGAAGAATCAGAATACGAAGACGATATAATAAAATTAGACTTCAGTTTCTTGGATACAATGCAAGAATCCGTTGAATATTCAACGCAAGATTCTATAATAAAAGTAGAAGAAAAGACAGAGGGATTGCAAGAAGCTACAGACGTAATACAAGAAGACGAAGATACGCAAGACTGTGAAGGATATCAAGATGATGCAGAAGATATTCTTGAAAAAAATGACAACGGCAAACAAAATAAAATACCTAAAATTTATAGTTGCGGACGATGTGGATTTGATGCTACCCACAGGGAATTTAGAGCTCATATGAAATCGCATTGCACCGAAAAAGTTTATGAAACTAAAGTTTATACGTGTACAAGATGCTCGACCAATTTTGACCAGTTCAATAAGTTTATAGACCATTTTACTGAGCATAATCTCAGCCCGTTATCATGTCCCGAATGTTTTAAACTCTTCAAATCGTACAATGCTTTAGAAATTCATATAGAGAAGCATATAAGAATGACTTATGTGGGACTTAGAACTGCCTCAGGGTCTAAGAAGCAAATGAATTTCTATTATAAATGTAAACTTTGCGAGGAGACCATTGAGAAGGTGGACTTCTTTCAGCATTGGGTTGGGCATTTGACGTTCATTGAGAAGGCAGAAGATGTTCATGTGTTAGACAGTAATAGAATTAATCAGGAAATGCTAACAGAATTGTTAGGTAAGTTTTTTATGGTGATATTTCATTATGTACTGGTTCAATTTCGTAATGGTTAGTGTTATGGACTGCCACCCCGAGGATCATGGGTTCGATTGATATACAAACATTTCTGTAGATTGTCATTTTAATGTTTTGTTTTGGGTTTTTTTTTAAGTAGGTATGTATCCTATCCTATGTCAGTTGTTTTTAGGTGTGGTGTCGGATAAACAATATGGAGTATTACCATCCCTGTCACCCCGTTGGTGTAGAAAGAGCCGACTTAGGGAGCGAACTACCAGGACAACAGCGAAGAAAAGGACCCATTGACACAAACCCATTTAATATATATTTGCCAGCCTCTGCCAGACTCTACTCTGCCTGATGGAAAGCATGAACCTAACCTAAGGGCGTCATAGCCCAGTTCCACTCGGTGATTAGAAACAATCACCGAGGGTAAGCACCTGGATGGGTGACCGCTGGTGGCATGTTACCATGAGCGTCTCCGTGATTCGGAGGTCACGTTAAGCAGTCTGTCCTGGTTGTTATCATACGATAACAGTCGTGAAGCTTAGTTGGAGGCCTTTGGTCGGCTTAAAAACATTATTGACTAAACGGTTGGCCTAGTGGTTTCAGTGGTCGCCACACCGTTTCCTACTGCGCCACGTGTTGTGGGTTCAAATCCTACATGGGACAACACTTTGTGTAATTTTGACGGGACTTTCACTGATAGGTAGCTAGTGATACATGGAGTAACTTAGGCTTTTTTTAGACTAGGGTCACGGTTGACCAGTGTTTAACACCGGCTCATCTAGTGCCTAATAGATGAATCTTGAATTTATCAATAAAAGTAATATTTTGGACATTAAACACACAACGCCATATAGTGCCAAGCTAAACGGAGCTTGTGTTATAGTTACTGGATAACTGATACAAATACATATATACTTTTTTCGTAAATACATACATATTAT
>PKRV01000095.1:128859-208927 GCA_003709505.1 Hyphantria cunea | reverse complement strand
TATATATATATTAAGTTTGTGTATGTATTTATGTATATGTATGTGTATATGAGTAGTATGAGTGGATGTGAATTCATATATGAATGATGAATATTTTGAATTTGGTGTTTTTTTTTTTTTGTAAATATTCACATTTGAACAAATCTGAGATTTGTGCACCCTACTATTGGTACCCTTATTAATGTCACTAAATTATCCGTATAAAGGTTGTCTGTAAGAGATCGCCATGAGCGATAAGACCGCCAATTGTCACATTTGTATGTTGTAATTCTTTTTTTTTTAATTTTTTTTTCCATGTGTTAAGTGTGTACAATAAAGATAAATAAATAAAAAAAAAAAAAAAATATTATACATAGAAGGCACTCCGAAACAAATATTTGCAGTTCATACAAATATTTGCCACCACCCGCTAATCGAACCTAAGACCTCAAGCACAGCAGCAGGCATTTATTTATTATTTATTTTCAGAGCGGCTACAATCTCCACTCCCAGTTTTCAATTTAAGACGGGGCTGTCCGATTTGTGTTAGACATTTCGAACGAAAAAGTGATTACAAACGACACTTGATTGAACATCTCCTTAGCCATGCTTATTCACTGCATTATTTATACAAACAATTAAAGTGTCAAATTTGTGGAGAAAGCTTCTGTAAGGGAGATGATTATAAAAAACATATGCGCAATCATGGCGATCTACCCGATCACAAATGTGAGATTTGCGATAAGTTTTTCAGCGATTCCAGTAATTACACGAAACATATTAAAGTTCACAATAAAAGTGCTTATACGTGTGATATTTGTAAAAAGAAATTTCAAGCGAAATTTTCGCTGGAAAAGCATATTGTGGTAAGTTAACCGATAATTGGTTTTTATCCAAAAAATTTAATATTGGGGAAACCATAGAGGTTGTAGATAGAGCTGGAGAGCCATGCCTCCGGCTATCTTTGGAGTAATACCACGGACCACGGCCACGGCGGTGTGAAACAGCATTTGCGCTGTGTTTCACCGAGTGAGTGAGGATATTGGAGGCCTATAGCCCAATATATCCCCCCTTTTTTTTACGGTGTGCCACTCTGCGCCTGAGACGGGAGAGATCCGGGAACCGCTTTCTTACGCCATCCGGACCCCTCCCAGCGCCTGCCCGCACTGAAGCGGGCACCGTCTTCTGATGTTAAACTCTTAAGGTGGGCGACGTACTGCACACGTGTAACGTCGCCTACCTCGCGGGTGCCAATATATCCCCCCTCTCTCCAACCCCCAAAGCTCGGAAACGCACTTGGAACGCCTCTGGTGTTGCAGGTGTCCATGTCCACGTCTACTCGTTTGCCTCATGTTCCATAAAAAAAAAACAAGCAGTCTTCACTGCGCATGCGTCAATAGAGAAAACCGTGGAAGAGCCACGCTTCGGCATACATGGGCCGGCTCGACCGGAGTGATACCACAGCCTTACAGAAAACCGGTGTGAAACAGCGCTTGCGCTGTGTTTCACCGAGTAAGTGAAGATAGCGTAGGCCCATAACCAAACCCTTCCCCTTATCCCCCTCCCATCCCCCCCCCCCATCCCCCGCAGGCTGGCAACGCACTTGGGACGCCTCTGGTGTTACTTGTGTCGATGGGCGGCGGTAATCGCTTACCATCAGGCAATACGTCTGCTCGTTTGCACCGTATTCCATAAAAAAGAGACAGATGGGGTACCACGATCTTCTCTCTGTTTCTAACCGTTGGACGTTCCGCTTACAGGCAGTTGTATCTCTACCCTACTCTATCTAGAATATCTCTATGGATGAAACTCCTGGTGTGTAGGACGATGGTGGAAAGAGGTGGCAGGAATCAGCCCGAACAATTCCTAGAAGAAATGTAATCTCTATTCATGGTTATATAACAAAAAAAACCTTACTCATTGGTCTATCGGTTGACGTATGGGACTGCCAATCGAGAGGTACCGGGTTCGAATCCCAGGCCGGGCGAAAAAAGTGTTATTGTGTTTTTCTCATTATAGAAATACTTATATAACAGCTCGGAATTTGGAAGTTGGGGCCTGAACCGCCGTGCCTCGGAGAGCACGTAAAGCTGTCGGTCCTGCGCCTGATCTCTCCCCGGTAGTGTCGGTTAACCGTCCCTTCGGACTATGAGAGGGACGGAACAGAGAGTGCACCTATGTTTGCGCACACACTTGTGCACTTTAGTACCCCCTGCGTAGTTGGCTGGTCTCCGTTGAGACTGACCGCCGGCAACAAAGTTTAAACCATTTCTTTCTTAATCGGTCTCACGGCACCCACGCGATAATAGGTTTTCAAATTCAAATTCAAAATCATTTATTAAATTAACACACTAAGTGACATTTATGAACGTTAAATTGAAGCTACAGATAAAAACCACAGATCGACACAAACAGACGCCAGATGTACTGTATTGTCAAGGTGAATTAGGTGAAAACACCTAAATCCACTGCCTGCCCGTTTGTCGGCCGTAAGTTGGGCCTGAAGCTCTTTCACACAGGCTTCTACCTAGATCTCATGTAACTTAAATCGTACCTTTCTTGTGAGAGAAAAAAAATTAAAATTATGCATGACCAAAATGCGTAGAGCCTTATGTCAAGAACACTGGCAAAGAAACTCATGCCCACTCTTCTTAAAAGTCAGATATACAAATACAATAGATTACACGAATAAGTAGATCGTGGGTTACAATAGCTCATAGAGGTTCTGGACACATTCCGTCAAAAAAATTTGAATATCTAATGCGTAGAGCCAACTCACCAAATTTGAGATGTGTAACATTGTGGATGACGTTCAACATTTGTTGATGGAATGTGTCAAGAATCAATCTAAAAAACATTTAGCAATGGAGCATTGAACCTGAATTATTTGGATGTCAATATAATTCAAAGTGTTTTGGCTATACCAACATCAAAAAAAGCTATAAAATTGTACAGTTTAGCATATAATATTTAAATGTTATTTGTTTAAATTAAGGCCTTATGGGACTGGCATACCCTAATAGGGTAAAAGTCCCTTAAAAATAAAGAAAAAAAAGAAGGTAAAGAGTATGCAAGTTGTTGCCACCTGATTTTCATTTCATTAAAATGATCTAATAGCTAACGTACTACAAAGGAAAAAATCAGTCTGATACCATAGAGATGGTGATCCTACATTCTTACTTCTTCGCCACAATGATTTAAAATACCTTCAAAATCATTATTCATTTCAGATTCACAAAAACCAGAAACCAATATTCTGTGTGCCATGTAACAAGACGTTCTTCTTAGAGTCCATTTATAAGAAACATATCAAAATGACTCACTCTAAAGAGGAGCAAACCTTCGCCTGTAAAATATGTAAAAAACGATTTAAAAGGATTAAAGACAAGTGGGACCATTTATGGGACGTTCACAAAGAACGCAACAAGAAGATTGATTGCCTAAAATGTTCTAAATCCTTCAGAAAGTTCAGCGATTTGAAGATGCACATGAAAGTCGATCATTTGATGTTTTTAACTAACTCTAAGGTGAGTTAATATACAATTACATATTGTTCTTCTTAAAATAAATAAATATGTTCAGACATTTTAACACACAACGCCATCTAGCAAACACAAACGCAAACTAAGCAGAGCTTGTGTTAGGGCTACTAGACAACTGATATTAAATACATACATATTATACATAGAAAACACCCAAACTCCGAAACAAATATTCGCAGATGATACAAACATTTGGTACGACTCAGGAATCGAACCGGAGACCTCTAGCACAGCTGTCGCATACGCTACCACTGTTTCTAAGGGTGCCTCTTCAATCCTGAAGGTTGGCCGTCAGCTTCCCCCTTGTTTTTGGCCAAGCGGAACAATTTCTTAGCATTTTTCCTTCGTCCAGCTCGTCTCTTCCCTTCCACCTTGCCCATCATTATCAGTAGAAGCAACATACAACAACAACCCATAATGTCCCACTGCTGGGCTCGGGTCTCCTCTCAGGAGAGGGTTAAGGCCATACGTCCCCACGCTGGCCAAGTGCGGGTTGGGGACTGGCAAGAATACGTTGTGGCTACGTAAATCTTGCCGTTAGATGTTTTTAAGCCGCCCGAAGGCCTCCAACTAAGCTTCACGACTGTTATCGTAGGATAACAACCGGGACCGACTGCTTAACGTGACCTCCGAATCACGGAGACGCTCATGGTAACATGCCACCAGCGGTCACCCATCCAGGTACTGACCGCGCCGTCGTTGCTTGCCCTCGATGATTGTTTCTAATCACCGAGTGCAACTGGGCTATGAGCGCCTATAAGAAGCAACATATATCTTTCAAATTAAAAATCATTTATTTAATTAAGACACCAAGTTACATTTCTGAACGTTAAATTGAAGCTACAGATAAGAATCATAGATCGACACAAACAGACCACCGATGTACTGTATTGTCAAGGTGAATTAGGTGAAAACACCTAAATCCACTGCCTGCCTGTATCGATGACTTCCAGTTTCCAAAATGCTTAGGGCCTTATGAGAAAAACACTGGCAAAGAAACTCACAGCCACTCTTTTTGAAAGTCAGTATATAATCTTTCGTGCTTTAGATATCGTTACTTATATTTAATGCGAAAATAACTCTATTTGTCTGTTGGAATTTAAAGACAAAACTACAGAACCGATTTGAATGAAATTTGGTACAGAAACAGACTAAAGCCTGAGAAAAGACTTACATTTTTTTATGTGAAAAAAAGGGTTGTAAAGGATTGGATGTAGGGGATGAAGGGTTGCATAATTTCTACCCAAAGACACTGTTCCACGCGTACGAAGGCAAGGATAGGAAAGGCAAAAGAAGGTAGCATAGCTAGTTAATAAATTTTACAAGAGAGTTTTTTGTATGTGGAAGAGCCACGCTTCGACAAGAATAAGCTCGGCTCGACCGGAGTGATACCACGGTCTTATAGAAAACCGGTGTGAAACATGCAACTCGCTCTGTGTACATAAGCATTTAGTAGATATCGGTTATTTTAATATTACAAACGGACAGTCCAATTTTATTTGTAGTTTAATAGTAATTGCCTGAAACACAGGTCTTACCTAGATCAGGCAGATCTCTCATTGGAAATGTTGATTTTACTTAATAATGAGTTTAACAATAAGGTAGTTGACAGAGTCGTAAATAAATACTGATATCTCGTTCATTAAAATATAATTATTACACCTTTTCAATTCTATTACAAGTTTTAATCAAATAAACATTGAAATATATAGCTCGATTGAGGAGTCTAAGACAGTGACGTCACAATTCAGTTCTTAGTACATTTCTCATACAAAGTGATCGTTTTGAAAGGTGATAAAGAGTAACTGATTTGACTAAGGTATCAATTATCCTATTGTAATTTCCTAGTAAGATTTTATTTTTATATATATATATTAAGCTGCCAAAATGACTCTGCCCTGCCTGATGATGGAAAGCATGAGCAGAATCCAAGAGTGGTGGTCACCATCCTCAATGCGAAAAAGAACAATGCAGCATGGTGACCCACACTATGGCGGCCTGGGGGGAAGGGGGATGGTGAGGGGGATAGGGGGCGTTGGATTGGGGTATGGGCCTCCGGTATCCTCACTCACTCGATGAAACACAGCGTAAGCGCTGTTTCACACCGGTTTTCTGTGAGGCCGTGGTATCATTCCGGTCGAGCCGGCCCATTCATGCCGAAGCGTGGCTCTCCTACGGACAAAAGAAATAATAAATACTTAGTTCTGCTCGTATAAGTACTTAAGAATTAATATTTTTGCTTATTTCAAGTTAAGTCTAATCTAAAGAATTTTTTTAAAATTATTTATTTATATGCATTGAAGATCACACATATTTACGAAACCGGGTTCTTTTTTTAAATAATTTTACTTGTTTAAACTTTTTAATGTTAATAATCTGTTCTAAACTTTCAGACACAAAACAAAAACCGAAGGAGGTCCTAACGCAAGGTGTTGATAAGAAGAATAAAAAGACGAGCGTATATTTAATATACCATCAATATCCTCTGCCAGTTCGTGGCCGTGGGCATGCTCGACCGGAGTGATACCACGGCCTCACAAAAACCGGTACAGCGCCTGCGCTGTGTTTCACCGAGTGATTGAGGATACCGGAAGCCCATAATCCAACCCTTCCCATCCCTATCCCCCAAGGCCGGCAACGCACTTGTGACCTCTGGTGTTACGGCTGTCCATGGTCGGCGGTAATCGCTTACCACGCGATACATCTGCTCGTTTGCCCGCTAATCCATAAAGAAAAGTTCATTACTTGTCTTGACATCCTTAGAAAACAGGTATTGCCTTACTGTACCACGCTGGCCAAACAGGTTAGTTTGCGTCAACTGGTCCGATTGTGTTAATATCAGTTCCCGGATCCCTCCCATCCAGGGAGCAGAGTGGCACACCCGCCGCAAACCCTGTTGGGGGTATAATAATAATAATAAGCCTTTTTACTTCCAATAGCTTTAAAATCACAATTTTCTTACTGCTATTTAGATATTAATTAAATAGTAGAACCTCATTCTGGGTATAGGACTCTCCTTATTCCATGTTTTCTATTTTCCCTTTTGTTCCTTGTTTTTTTTTTATATTAGATGGAGGGTTATGGTCTCTTTCCCCCACGGGACCAGCCGGCTTGGGGGAGTCCTTGTTTAGGTTATTAGTTGTTTTCTTCATTATTTGTTGACTTTTCCTTTAGAGTGTTGCTTCTAGAACGAGTTATAAGATCGAAAAGGTTTTTTGTAGCAATTTCCTTAAGACTTGATGAAGATGCTGTAAGGTTCTCTGCTTTGGACTCCTGGTTAGGTGACAAAGCTGATTCTCTTTTCCTTTTTTCGCGATGAATATTTGTTGGTTTCTTTACTGTAAGTTTACCTCCTCTTAAATAGGCAATATTGCCTTTATTCCTTTCCTCTTTTAGTTTTGCCTGCAGAGATTTTCCTATACAAGCCTCGAGCTATACTTAGGCACCAGTCTTCCAGGCTCCGGATGGCGTAAGAAAGCGGTTCCCGGATCCCTCCCGTCTCAGGCGCAGAGTGGCACACCGTGTGGTTTTAGTCGGTCCGATTCGTACACACCGCACCGTCGCAAACCCCGGTGGGGTAAAGGCCCGAAGGGGTTTAAACATGTTAAAAAAAAGGCACCAGTCTTCCACAACATTATAGAAAGGAATATATTATGTATGTTTTTAAATATAATGTATACTATATCGTCACAAGAAATAAATTTATTATTATTATCATTTATATTCACTCCTTTTTTGGGGGAATTTCTTTTTATTTTTAAGAATTGTACTTCGTCTCCAGCTAGATGTAAGAGAAATAAGTATAGGTCTAAGTCCATTGCGTTTTTTGCGTCAGATCCTAGAAGCTCGACCGATTTCATGTTTCTGGAGGTCCAGCGCGAGTTGAGTGTTGATTTTTTCCTGCATAAATTTTACTATATTCGATTCTTCTTCGTTTCTTTCCTTTATTCCAAAAAATAATGAATTGTTCTTTTTCTTCTGCATTGCCCAACATTTAATTTTTCTTTTAGTTGCGCAACTTCGACATACATAGGTTCTGCTCTTCTAAAACTTTGAACTTCTCTCCTATCTGCTGCATAACGCTTTTAGAAACATTCTCCGTAATTGTAATTGTTTGCCTGACCATTTGTTCTTGAATTTTTTCCAACAAAATTTGGATTTGGCCATCCATTTCTTAATATTATATTTAAAACGAGAAATTCAAATTGGGCGCATAAGTTTTTGTGTTAATGGTAGAATTTAATTTCTTTTTATGGCAACAATATCTATGAGACTCGGTGAAGTTGGCTACATTGACTGACAGATTTTATTGATTGTCTGTGGTTTGCTCTTTTCACTTCAACTTATTGTTTGAGGTTATCTTATGGAGATCGTTTTTTGTTTTTGCGAAAGACGGTTCCCTTTCATGTCATCCACATTTTTTATATTTTTTATCATTAATTCCATCACGACGAAGACTTGAAGACTCGAAGACTTAGAATTGAAGACTTAAAATACTTGATATTGGCAGAAATAGCTGATCCGGCTGATTGCCACATCATCAAAAGAAGAAGAAGGTTATCTTATGGATATTTTCACAACAATATTTTCGCTTCTTGGGAGATATAATGTATGTTGTTTTTTAGCTGGTGCACTTGCCGCAACGAGATGTTAATATTTAAACTATTGCAGTTAGATTGCCACGAAACTAGACACAGCTTAACACAATTTTATCGTTAATATTGTTTGGAACTTATCTTGTTTACTACGCCAGAACCGGGAGATTTTACGCTGACTCAAACAAAATTTTCGGACATTTTAACACAACGCCATATAGTCCCAAACTAAGCAGAGCTTGTACTACGGATACTAGACAACTGATATTAATACATATTTTTTTTTGTAAATACTTACATATTATACATAGAAAACACCCAAACTTCGAAACAAATATTTGCAGATCATAAAAACATTTGGTCCGACTCAGGAATTGAGTCCGAGACCTCATGGACACCAGTCGCATACGCTACCTCTGCGCCACCGAGGCAGTGTTAAGTTTAAGTAAATTGGTTATATAGAATTTTTTTTGACTACCGTCATGTATTTGAATGTTGATAAAATGTTATACACGTTTTTTGTTATGGAATATATTGAATTCGCCTACTTATAAATAAATGTAATAAATGAAATGAAAATGAATTATGTTACTTAGTGGTATTGTTTATACAAAATTAAAAAATAACTTTATATGTATTTTTTTTATCTAATGAAAACTTACGGGGGTGATCTGAAAAGTTTCCGACCTAATGATTATACGATTATAGCTGGATGCGAGAAGCCATAGATCGAACTAAATGGCGTGAAATTAGAGAGGCCTATGTCCAGTAGTGGAATGCGATAGGCTGATGATGATGATGTATAATCATACGAGACATCTTATTTTATCGACTAAAAAAGGATGAGGTTCTCAATTCGACTATGTTTTTAGTACATTCTAGAATTACAATCACCTGTACTTCTCCCACTATTTAATTTATGTTTATAGCTGAATGTTTTCGCATTATGGCATCATCCATGTCGATCCTTCATCTTATGGTATGATGCTATAAGGCGAAACTGGTCAGGTGTAAACATAAATAAAACTAGTGGAATGAGTACAAGTGATTTTAATTCTAGAATGTATTGCAACAAGTTCCATCAAGTGCCGACAATCGAGAGTATAATTATTTTTTGTTTGTTATTTAACTATCCAAAAAAAGGTAAGTAAAAGGATTGAAACTAAACCATGAATGTATAAAGCTTGCAGAATTATATGCTAATTTAATGTATACTGTGGCGACTTCCACATACAGCGGCATCTACCGATGATACACTGAACTACGGAGTAACGTAGTTTACGAAGAGGCTACCAATCCTGCATCGCGTGATAAAAGTTCTCGTGCCGATTAATATATATACAACTTCTCAACATCAACCGGCGGACAGTGGCCCGCCAGGCATGAGCACCATGGACATGACAAACGTTCCTCCTCATATACCAAATATAATACAAAGAGCCAATATTAAACGGCTTCTACATTTTAAATGCACACTTGGAATAGAGGTTAACTTCTAAAGGAATTATACAGGTTAACTGACCCACGCAAATTCAACTGCGTCCGTTCAATCATGCTCGGTGCCTAAAGGTTTTTTTTGTCATTTTGATATACCCAGTGTTTCTCTCACGACTAAAACGAATCTATTGTAGGGTTTCCAGAAGGCCGGGAAATCCGGGATTGTCCCAGTTTTGCAAAGCTTCGACTAAAACTAATAAAAATGGTTAAATTCAGTGATAAACGAGATGTTTTTACTATGGTCACGACCGAGATACCCGACACCGTTGTCATTTCCTTTTTTTTGGAATTGTCCCGGATTTGATAACTTTCTATCTGGCAACCCTAATCTATTGACAACACACATAAAATACTACAAGCCGTTTCGGCTCTAATGCGTGCCAAAGAAATATACACACATACATAACCCTCCTTGTTTCAGTAGCAGCAGCAGTCGGGTAAAAAACTGAATTTAATGAAGATCATCATCATCATCAGCCTATCGCAGTCCACAGCTGGACATAGGCCTCTCCAATTTCACGCCACTTGGTTCGATTTTCGTTCGTTAATAAAGATACCAGATATTGATTGGGGTTTTTGTTAGTAATTTTACTTGTTTAAAGATGTTTAATTTAGTTTTCATTTTACATAATTAATTAAATTCCCTATTTTTTTTCTGTTCATTTGCTAATTGCTTGTGGAACTCCTCGTAGTCAGGTCCGGAGAGGTAGGTGTAATATCTATTACCCTCTTTACGGATGACTCTCTTCGTAGTCGTTAGTTCCCCAAGTTCATATCCTGGATTTGATTCTGAATCTTGAGCATTCTGATCTGGTTCCTCGGAATTACTCTCCTGAACTATTGTATAGGAACTTCTATGTACAGAACCTCTTCGACTCTTTCTAATTTCTTTCTTTTCGCCTTGCAAAACATTTTCTTTACTGGCAGATTTTTCAACTAAAGGTTCCTCAGTAATTTCTTCTATTCTTCTCTTGCCCTTTTCATCAATATCTATGACAGGTAGACGCGGCACTTTTTCAGATTTAAACTGTGGTCTCGAATTAGAACTATAATCTTTTTTTGGTCTACCTTCATTATACTCTTTATTATTAATATTTCTCACACGTACATTGTGGCTGTATGAATTTTTCTTTTTATTTTTCATGCCATAGTTTGTATTTTTTTCGGAATTAACTGAATGATATTCGTAGTTTTCCACTGCCGAAGGGCGGTGGTTTTCATGAGTTTTAGAATGTTCTAGATGCTTCCAGGGATTGGGTTCGTCTGTTTCTTGTTGGTTGTGAACTTTCTCGTCATGAGCATGTTTTTTTAAATACTCATATTTCAGAGATAATTCGCCTTGTTCTGAATCTTCATCGTTTTTTAAAAGAGCATGTGTGTTAATTTTCACTGGTGCAGCCGGTTTGTGAGGTCTTTCGTCTCGGTGCGAATTTTCATTTTGTCTAAGTTGCGATGTTTCGGCGCTCATATTTATTATTACTCTTTTCTTTTCACCTTCTTCGATGTTTTCATTACTATTTTCTTTTTCGACTTCTTCGATTTCGCTTTGTTTTGCTTTTTGGTCCGAAAACTTTTCGGACGGAGTCATACTTTGGATTTTTTTGACAGCTTTTTCGGCAACTTTGTCAGCGAGTTCATCGAACTTTTGCGATGATAGCAACTGGCTAATAAAATCTTCAATGTCATAATTATTGTTATTTGATTTTTTTGTCAAATGTCCAGATATTTTTTGACTAAATATGCAAACTATTTGTAGAAGTATTAAATTTATCCATAGATATTTAGACATTAGAAGAGTTAAATAAAAAAAATAACTTATATTTTTACCCAAAACAAAATGATTTACTATACTAGTTTATATCGTTTTTATTACAAGTATACCTTATATTATTGTTTTTTTATATCAAGCAGTGCATATAAAATTCTAGAAAGGCTAAATCATAAAACAACATAAGTATCAATATTAATTCAATCACTAAGTACGTTATCCATACCTACTTTCGTACCATCGAAAGTAACCCTGCCTTTCTGTTACGCTTTCACGGCAAAACTACTGCTTCGATTTCAATGAAACTTGGCATATTGTTGGATTCTGAGGAAAGACATTAGCTAGTTTACTGCTTGACTGCCTCGTTGGCGCAGTGGTAACGTATGCGACTGCTGTAGTAGAGGTCTCAGGTTCTATAACCGGGTCGGACCAATTCTTTGTATAACCTACAAATATTTGTTTCGGAGTTTGAGTATTTTCTATGTATAATAAGTATGTATTTACAAAAAAAAATATTTGTCAGTCGTCCAGTACCCATAACAAAAGCTCTGCTTAGCTTGCGACTAGATGGCGAGGTGTTAGAGGACCGATATATTTATTTAGTTTTGACAAAAAAATCTGGTTTTAGATAAACTTCCTTGATTGATCGCTGGTGTCTGGGGATAAAGAGGACCTCTCCCTGAGGAGATTTTGGGCTATTATAGCGAGTTAGCTTAGTCTATGACAAATAAATAAATAAACATTTCCGCCATCTAGTG
This sequence comes from Hyphantria cunea, assembly GCA_003709505.1. NCBI lineage: Eukaryota > Metazoa > Arthropoda > Insecta > Lepidoptera > Erebidae > Hyphantria > Hyphantria cunea. Next base: position 196,788 of record PKRV01000095.1, on the reverse strand, counting down.
CCAAACTAAGCGGAGCTTGTATTATGGGCACTAGACAACTGATATAATAGTTATATACTTTTTTTTTGTAAATACATACATATAATACATAGAAAACACCCAACTCCGAATCAAATATTTGCAGATCATACAAACATTTGATTCGACCCGGGATTCGAACCCGAGACCTCAGGAACAGCATACGCTACCACTGGCCACCGAGGCAGTCAAATGATCTTTTTATGTATGGGCCTGCCAAATTGACTACTCTGCCTGATGGAAAACATAAACAGAATCCAAAAGTGGTGGTCACCAAACTCGTTGCAGATGCAGATTTTCTTTTCTATTGATCTCTAGTATTTACACAAAGGAGGAGACGGGAGAACTTGGGTCAGCCGTGGACGGCAATATATAGATATGGCAATTTGAAACCTTCTTGACAGAAATCCTAGAACATAATTATAGCCCGAAATAAAATGTTAATAAAAAGACTCATACGAATTTTAATAAAACATTTATTTCACAATGTACAAGTAAAAAGAAATGAAAGCGACAAAATACAAAATTATTATGCCAATCTTACACATTCCCGCCAAACCCCTTGTCAAATGTCAAAGTGAAAGGGAAATGGCGGGCGACTTTAGTACAAGTTTTATAACTAGATGGCGTTATACAAACCTTTAAACTTTCGCATTTCATGATATAATAATTATTTTCACGGGAATTAACGCGATCACTAATTTAAAGGTATTACATACCTCTGATTTGCCTGATAACTAACTGGCTCAGATGCGGAGATCCTCAGTCGTCGATTCCGCGAAGTAGAAGACCTAGAGTTATGTAAAACTTTAAGTAATCGCTTTAATATCGGTTAAAATAGTTATTATATAAATGGCGTTATTTTGATGTTAGATATGTTTTTGACAGTAAATTAAAAGCAGTATTTTTAATGAATTATTCTTACAAATTTACTTAATTTGAAAAGGTAAAAATGATCGAATATTAAGTGGTCCCATTTTAATAATATACACTTAATTCATAGCGTGTTTACAAACTTAGATCTAGCAATAAAATCAATACCAATAAAAAAATCATACAATCATAATCGGTATGTTTACTTGAAAAAACGAATTTTTCAATTTGCCCAAAAAAAACCTTTATGCACATATTTTGAAGATTTTAAATTGATCTTTGCATAATGAACCGTTTCGTAGTTAAATAATTGTATTTAATTTGTGTGGGTAGTAGGAAAAATATAAAAGAGGTGGGTAAGTATACAAGTCATTGGAATTATGCATTCTTTACGTAATACGGAATGGAAATTAGAGAATTTGAAGTCATTTTGCACAGAAATGATTCAACACATAAAATTGTATCTAACTGCCTGTATCCATACACATACTTCAAGACAAATAATCAAGTTCTTATATAACAAACAAAACAAATACAAGAAAAACATTTCTATCATTATAATAGAAAGGTATTTATTGTAAACTAGCTGAGCTCCGCGGTGTTTTTCATGTTAGAGCAGCAAAGATAGTCTAAATCTTAGCCTAAGTTACTCTTTATACCATCAGCTAACTCCCATTGAAACAAACAGAAAAAAAATTGGTATACAAACTGTGTATACATATATATGCATTTAGTAAAGAGCGGAATGTTACAAATAGTCAAAAGTTTTTCTAGTAATATATCCTTAACAAACATACATGGCAAATGATACAAATAACATAACGACTCACAACTTATGGAACACACTATTTGTATGTTAGGGTCATACTGACTTGTTCCTATAACTTATACATACCTACTTATACTTTTATTATCAAATTTGTACTTTTTGAGAACAACAATAAAAGGAAATAGTTAAAAACTAACAATAACTGCAATCTTTAACTAAAGATAATGCAGTTAACATCAGGTAACAGTGTTCGATATCTCACAGCCGTTTGAAGCGCTTAAACTACAAGTATCATGTTATAGAAACAATAGAAAAAAAAAATATTTATTGTAATAGAAATCAATAAAAGATTTATTTCAACACCAATAAGGTACATTTTAAGTTTAATCGAACAAAAATGGCGACAAAATTTGAATAGGTAACCGACAGTCAACAACGATTTCTGAAGCCCTGTTTCATCGATAATAGTTAAGTTTCTTTTAGTTCGTCTGACAGATCAGTTCACCTTCCTAGACTTAATTATCCCCAAGATTCGGGGTCGGCTACTAGTTCAACCGGTTTTACCTGAATATCAGTTTTTACACGGAGCGACTGGCATCGGACCTCCGTAACCCTGAGGATGAACTGAATACGAAAGTTGAACTAGTTGTCAGAATATTTGAGAACACTGACTTTCCAATAACGATTACCAAAGATGTTTATGACAATTAGGACCGACGGCTTAACGTACTCGCCGGGAAACACCGCCATATTCCAAACTCCGGGCTGCTATTAAGAATTACTTGTAAAAAAAACCCAACAGCAGTCCGAACCGGGAATAGAACCCGAGACCTCTTGATCTGCAGTCGCTTACGCCAACCACTAAACCAACGAGGCAACTTGATGTCTCTTCCATAAAATTAACATCAAACCATCTGTCAGATGAGCTCTCCGGATTTTATTCGTAACGGGCCAAAAGAATCTTAACATATTTTTTTTTGACAATATGTAGGGTAGTTTAAAATATTTTTCAGTCTTTTTCGACCTAATTCGAATACTTTTTGTGTACATCCATAAAATGATCCAGAACTATTTTATGGTTTAAGTAGGATCTGCCTAGTGGAAAGTGACTTCCACCAGTGATGGAAGTCATATTAACATAGTAATGAAAGTGAATTTTGAGTGATATTATAGCACCTAAGCAATTAGATTGATAAGCGAAGATAATTAAAAATGCCAGTTAAAACTTTCCTTTACTATAAATTTGAACTAAAAATCACTAAAAAACAAAACCCATGATGTATTCGAGTTGGTCACCCCATCTTCTAATCTTAACATTAATACTGATTAATACAAAAACATTAACTATCACCCTGTGTTTCTTTTTACATAATAGAACAATCAGCAGAATCATCATTATCTAGATCTGAAAACAAGAACTCTACATCATCAGAGTTATTTATGGTGCTCATAGCTCTTGCTTTCTCCACTAACTCTCTTTCACCAAAATTATCTAACAATTGATTGGCCAACTTTTGTCTGAAACCTACCTGGTCAAGGCTCTGGTTGTTAGGTGAATTGTACTTGTGTAAAATGAACATATTTCTTAAGCTAATGTTGAACAAACTTTTGAACTGTCGTATATACCAGCGTTCTGACGGTTGGCGTATCATTATATACTCGCGCAAGTCTTCATCCTTATTTAAAATCTTTTCTTTAACTTTGTACAAATCCAAAGTCACACCCGGGCGTCTGATTCCCCTTTTGTTGGCTCTCATCTCCGATGTATGGTACGTCGATAGGGCTGTCATATCCCATTCACTCCACGCCATTACGGATACGTCCCCACAATGTCTGGTCACTAATCTAACTTTATTCCCTTTCAAAGTGTACAGTTCTGTATCGTCGGTGTCTTCTAGTTTCTGGAAAATTTCTGGCAAATCTTTCCGACTCTTGCGCACTTCACCGATGGTGTCAAAACCTTTGGATCTTAATCTGCGAGCGAGATATACACTTGAAAAATATTTATTAGTTACAACTCTGTGCCCTTTGTTGGAATAATCCTGCACTAAATCCAAAACGATCTGCGCTTTATCTTTGGAAGTAAAATTTTTATCTGAACCAGAATATTGGAGTACTTTTAGTACATATCCAGTGAAAACCTCGGTTAGTTCGTAAGTCCTAAGGCCTAAATTGTTAGCCTGTAACCGAAGACTGCACTCCGTATCTTCTTTAGACAGAAGAAATGAATCGTCCACATCCAAAAATTGCCTGGGCCGATAGAGTGATGAGAATCTTTCGTTGCAATGATCAAAAACAGGCTTCATCTTAGCCAACATCATGTCGGTATCTCCAAGTTTTTCATTGTCGACAAAGTGTAAAAAACGGTTTAATGCCGCAAAACGTTCAAACCTCATAATTTCAGAAAAAACCGGCATTGTAAGTTTTTTGCTTCCAAATAAATATTTTTCTGATGCTCTATACGAAGCAAAAATTATTAATGCAAACATAGTATACAGTTCTTCAATGGTTGTGTCTTCCCATTCAATGCACTCATGACATTCGGGCATTTTCAGATTTTCCTGCAACTTGACTGTTTGTCTTGCATACCTATTAGTTTCTTCGACCATTAAACTCATGATTTTCCTATCCCAAATGCTGGTGAATATTGTGAATGGATCATTGGATGTAATAGTGGGTCCAGAAGTGCCGGTGAAACACAGCGGTTTACTAGTAAACATTTTGAAGTTATGAGTCCAGGAATTAGTTTCAAAAACTTCTTCCGTTTCTGTTTCGCTATCACATCCACGTGACTCAAGTTCCTCCTCAGCTGCCAATTTTATTTCTAGAAGGTCAACTACGCTATCAGACCTTTTCCAAGGAGGTATTGCTTCTGGTTTGTTTTTGGTATCTTTTTTGTTCGAACGACGTTTAGAATGACCGACAGCCCGGTTTATACAGTTACGAAAATGGTCATATTCGTCATCAGTCTCTTCGTTTTCAGATAACCAGACTTTTATGCGCTGGTCATCAGTTCTTGATTCTTGAGAAGATTTAGCAGCCATTATTATTTACCTGTTTGACAAGACAAATATAAATTTAACACTGACTATACAATTCATCAGTATACTACACTATGCGATACGCTATCTCCTTTCAAGAACCCGTTTACCCCAACGGTTATCAGTTATAAAACAAATATACTGGCCATATTAACCAAGAAAGCGGCTGGCAGCTGATGGACTCGGACTGCCTAAGACCGGGACAGATGGCGCTCATTGGGAGAGACTATAGTTCAGCAGTGGACGGCGATTGGTTGACAAATATTAACCACCACACTGCTACTTCAGTTTGCTTGTTTGCGCAAGACTGCTGACAGGAACTGGATGTGAGAAGCTAAGGATCGAATCAAGTTCTTTGCAATATTAATCTTTAGGAGTGGACTACTATAGGCTGATTAAGTTGTTGTAAGAGGCCATTAAACAAGCTATGTGTTCCAATTATTTTAACAAAATAAATGAAGAATTTTATTCTACTTTATATAGTTATATTGTTTCTAATTACTTCACGTTTTTATGCTGTACATATGTACTTAATAAAAATAGCAAACACGAGCTTCGTCGCAAGTTGACACAAAATGGTACTCTATCTCTGCTGTTCTCATGTAAGTGAACTAAAATTATTCTCATGAGAAACAAATATTCTATAAACCTAACAACATCACTGAAAGGAAGCCGAACTTGTAACAAATCACATAACAAGCCGTCTGACCATTACGGTATAATAGAAAAAAAACCTTGCTAAGGCGGCTTCTCCTTGTCCTATATCCAGCCGTGGACCTAGTGTGAATGTGAAGTTCCTACGGCAATACTGTATAACTTCAAAAGGCTTATTTTATGATATAAGGGGCAAACGTGCAGACGTTGTCTGATGGTAAACGATTACCGCCGCTCATGGACACCAGAGTTGTCGCAAGTGCGTTGCCGGCCTTTGGGGTATAGGGAGAGGGGTTGTGGGCCTCCGGTATCCTCACTCAATCGATGAAACAGTGCAAGCGCTGTTTTACACCGTTTTTGTGAGGCCGTGGTATCACTCCAGTCGAGCCGGTTCATGCCGAAGCGAAGTAATCATATTATGTGACTGTGCTTGCGTCAACAGTAAAAAATATCCCTGAATTTTGTTTGTGGATATATGTTATATATTTTATTCAATTGGTACAAATAACAAATTGAAAGAAAGCAAAATAGAGTCTGAACAGTAAAGTACAGTAAGCCTGCCATCCAGATACAACTGTACACAACTTTAACAATAGACAGTGCTTCATATTAGCATAAAATTAAAAATATATAAGAAAAACCAAAAAATCTATTCTACACTAATATTATAAATGTGAAACTTTGTGAGGATGTTTGTTACTCTTTCACACAATAACTACTGAATAGATTTAGATGAAACTCTACAGTAATATAGCTGATACATCAGAATAACACATAGGCTACTATTTGCTGTGATAACCAACATGTGCGCAGAGCCGGGCATAAACTAATAAACTATAATTAGAGACGCAGACGCAGACAAACTAAACAGATATAGAAAACTGCTATAACGGGGGAGAGAAGACTTGAAAGCATTGAGCAGCGTGACCGCTCCATGCAATAAACCATTACACTCACAGGCCATTGTTTTAAAAACTTAATTTTACCTATGTTAGCCCAAACCAGTCCTTGAAGCTAAATCTCTTGTCACATAACTAAACGTTAATATAAATTCTTTATAGTACTCTTATTTTAGTAAGACCATTTAAAGAAAAAAATCTTGTATGTAATGCCTCAGAGAGCACGTTGAACTATAGTTGTGATGAACACATATGACAATTGTAATCGGGAAATCAGTACCCTCATATATACTGACAATTAGTACTTTCTCCTTGTAAAAATTGATATTCAGGTAAACTCAGTTGAACTAGTAGCCGACCCCGAATCTTGGTATTAATAAAGGCTAGGAAGATGAAGTTTTATTTTTGTATGTAAGTATTTAGATAATATCTATTTATAATGAGAGATATTTATTTTTAATATTTTTAATATTGACTACACGATTGGCCTAGTGGTTTCAGTGGTAGCGACAATGCTTCCTACTGCACCAAGTGTTATGGGTTCAATGCCTTCATGAGGCAACTTTAGTGTGATCCATAAAATTGTTGTTCTAAGTCTGGGTGTACTTTGTGTCAGTTTCATGTATGTTTGTAAAGATCCCCGCGACACAGGAATTTATATTCCTAATGCGGGAGTTGTCTTTTTAAAGAAAATATCTACTTTAAGTCAATCTTTGGCATTAGAATGTTGTTCGATGTGATGAAACCTTTTTTTTGGATAATTAGATTAGTTTTAAGCAGCCCTTACTGGTCTACTGCCTAATTTACAATTATAGTACTCCCCTTGTACTATGGGCGAACTTACCCAAGGAAAGGAAAGGAATGGACTGATAAAGCTGTTAGAACTGTTTGGAGAAAAATGAAGGAGGCCTATTCTCTATAGAGAGGTCCTTAATAAAAAAATAAACAAAAAATTATTGTATTGTATTAAATCAAAATAGAAGTTTTAATCATAATGTAATTGTAAATTGAATTTAGAATTTTTGATTTTATTAAAATTGAATTTTTATTAAGGAAATAAAAAGCTTAATAAAGAAATAAATAAATAAAAACTCCCCTTAGAAAGATGGGATTGTCCTTTCCTGGTTTCATGATTTACTTTCTTTTTTTTTTGCTGAGCTGTTGTCTATCATGGTTTGCTTCCTTATTTGGCTCTTAATAAGCCTACAGAACAAGTATAGGTGGTGACACTCTATATACATACTATCCATATTAATATTATTAATTTGGAAGTAACTCTCACAGCTAAACCATTGAATGAATAACTTTGTCACAGCTAAGCCATTGAATGAATTTCAATGATATTTGCTATGGAGACACTGAATTGGCGAGGGCCTCTTCATGGGATAACTGACATATACGCGAACGGAGCCGCGATCCAAAGCAATAGGACAATAACGCATTTTCAATTATTTTTCTACATTAAATTTAAACTAACTTTTTTTAGCATATTGCTGGTGAAGGTAAAATATTTAAAAAAAACTTTAAAGTACTTAGATACTCAAAATCATTTGTATCATATATAGAAATACTTACGGCGAATATGTTGATTAATGACTTATTAGACACAAAACTATTAAGAAATAACAGTAAAATAGGCAAATTACTTAATTTTTCACGGTTTTAAGTTACTTTCAACGAATTCATTACTTAGACGGTAATATTATAAACTCTTTCGATTGAGAAAAATCGTTTGCTTTTGAAATTTGACAACAGATTTCTGAACAACCACTATTTATGTTAATACAATTAAGTTTAAACCTGTAGCTAGCTAGTAATTATACCAAACACAATCTTAAACTACGAACAAACTTCACTCAAATAAATCTAAACTTAGGTACAAGAAAAATATATTTACCAAAATATCTTTCGAATTCGAAGCAATGGTAAACGCGCCTTTTCAATTGTAGTGTCAAATGTCAAACACATCACATCGGTGCAGTGCGTTCGGACTTCGGACTTTTTGACGGGCTTTTACTACGCGCGAATTCCCAAGCCTGTTTTTATAATTTTTTTTGCTGTTTTAATTTCTACACTATCGTTGAAAGTCGTTAAATATTACAACTATTAATAATACCGGATGGGGACGGAAACGGAAAAAATAAAAATTCTAAACTGAAATCCCGGCACTGCAACAGACCATGAAGACTTCAAAGCGTATTAAAACCTGGCTGAATGAGACTGCTGTTTCTGAAAAATTTGGTGAGTTTGGCACGTAATTTGGCCAAACTTCGGGTAAGTTCACGCATAGTATACACAGTAAGTCGTTAAGAAATCTTTTGGTTGCAATCGGTAATGAAAAAAGGGCTATTACTAATTTTGTAATACAAGAGATACCCAGAAACAAAGGAGGAGACCTACCTTTGAAGCTGCTTGTTTGTTGAATTTTTGACGAAATTGATTTTTAACTTTTTGTAGAACTGATTGTGTTAAGCTAATAAAATCCTACATGGACCGAAACATTTTTAATAGGACAATACAAGAAGTCACAATCTTCCCTTTAGTGTATAATTAATATACTAACCAAATAAATCAATATATAAAACAAACTACCGTGGGAGAGCCACGCTTCTGCACGAATGGGCCGGCTCGACCGTAGTGATAACGACCGCTTGCGCTATGTTTCACCGAGTGAGTGAGGATACCGGAGGCCCACGCCGCAACTCTTTCCCCATCCCCAAAGTCTGCCCACTATTAGATAAAACCAAAAATGTATTAGCTTTGAACCTTTTTGGAATCAAGAACGGTTGGGCCAATTTTTTTTTATGTTTTTGAATTTGTCTTCCTATGCAATAGAATAATAGGTACTAATTTCTTTTAGTGGCTCTTGTTTATGAACGAAATATCGATGTTTAAAAAAATCGATATATCGCTTTCGTCCGTATGTATTTGACAATGACAGTGACCTTTATCGGTCATCGACCACTATTTGCTATGGATAGGTCGTAACAGTATGGCGCCTTATTTCGAATAATCGTTCACCTAAATATTTTCGGAATCCACCTGCTAAAAAAAAAAAGTACATTTAAAAAAAAAATATTTTTTAAAATTTGGATATAATGTCCATGCCAGCATTGCGACAGCCTAAGTTAACAGAAGAAAAATATGAAAAACCACCACTCAGACACATTCCTGACAATCGAGACTTCTTGATCGTGACTTTGAAAGGTGGAAAGAAACTCGTGGTATCGTCTGATGCTTACCATGGGATACTAACTTCTGGTGGGTTTTACAGATGCGTATTCTGTGAAGCAGAGATGATTTTGGATTTACTATGTAAGGAAAGACACAAGAATTCTCAAAATCATAGAAAGATTTTAGAGAATTACCCTCATGTTGACGAATACAAAGAAAATCTTATTAGAAAGGTAATTTTTTACATATATTTTATCCAAAAAGCTTAATTTTTTTTTGTGTAAAAACAGTGTGTGTTGTATGTAAAAACATTGGGATGTATCATTCCACTGCTTGACCTCACCTCAAATTCTTAATTTGAATTTTTCTCTGTAGTAGTTTTTGGTATTACAAAATTTTTAAATCTTCTTTTTTTAGTGTATGTAGTTTTTAAGTTGTACCAAATTCTTAGACTTTTTAAATACTTTCAAAATGATTACTTACAAGTTACATAAGTAGGTTTTCTTGTTCATACCTCATATTAAACTAGTTAAGTAATTAAATAGGCTAGTTTGTTAGTATGCTGTGATTTGTGGGGTTCGCTAGATCATAAAAAAGTTTTGTATTTATATTGATACTAGTTCACCTATAGAACCTCCTTGTTGTAGTGTGATGTTAAAGCAACTAATTTAAAGACTCAGTGCCCGGCTAGTGAGGATGAATCTACTTAAAATTTCCTCTTTGTCGGGTACCATACAAATTATTGCTATAAAAATTGGCATTTATAATTATAGCTTGCCGAGATACACAAATAGTACAAAGTAACATTATTTCTGAAATAGTTAAGGTGTACTGGTACATACATTACTTTTATAATTATTAATTGGTTTTATAACATTACTGGCTTTAGTGTTAAGATTAGCCTATGTCTTTACTCAAGAATCAAAGTATCTTGATGCCAAATTTAATAAAAATTGGTGCAGCAGTTTAGCCATGAAAGATGTCCAGGACATCTAATACACAACGCCATCCAGTCTCAAACTAAGCAGAGCTTAAACTATGGTTACTAAACAACTGATATTAATACATATATACCTTTTTTTGTAAATACATACATAGAAAACACCCAATCTCTGTAACAAATATTTGCGGATCATACAAACATTTGGTCCGACTCAGGAATCCAACCCGAGACCTCTAGCACAGCAGTCGCATACAATACCGCTGCGCCACCGAGGCAGTCAATGAATTTAATAAAGATGGCAGATATTGATGCAGTTTTTTTTTATTTTAATTAATTATTAACTTGGTTTCAGATTACAGCAAGTACTAATTACTGTACCGTATGCAATGTGGTTGTAATTTCACAATTCTTACAAAAACACACAGTTGCTGAAGCTCATGTGAAGGAGTTGAGCAAAGCCTTGACGAGAGCAGAATCTTATAAGGAACGCGTTTCCCAGTCTGATGTATATCCACCTTTGTCTAGTTGTAAAAATAATATATAGACGTTTGTTTTATAAATGCCTTTTATTTAAAGTTAAAACGTTTTGCAATCATGGAGTTTGTTTAGGGTTCTCAAAAGGAAGAAACGGAACCCTTGGATCACTTTGTTGTCAGTATGTTTGTCTGTTAAGACCCTTTTTCTTAGAAACGCGTGGAGGTATTAAGCTGCAATTCATATCAAATACTCAGGTCTAATGTCCCTTAGAAAAAATCATAGTTCTAATCCAACACAGTCAAGATATAGCCGTTTATGCTGCAAATTTTCGACACTCGCAAGGCAATCAAAACCTACAGGGGAAGTATCCCGTGAACTCTGAATCTTGAAATTCGGTACGAAGCATCGTCTTATAACACAGATAAAGCTTACATTTTTAGGTACATCATATATAAAACCTGAAGACTTGAACCCTCGGTGCACGAGTGCGACTCGCACTTGGCCGGATTTCTTATATATTTTTTATATCATATATTGCAAAGAGACCTTTTTTTATAGAATAGGGGCCAAACGAGCAGACGTATCGCCTGATGGTAAGCGATTACCGCCGCCCATGGACACCCGTTACGCCAGAGGCGTCACAAGAGCGTTACCGGCCTAGGGGGTGGAGGGGAAGGGTTGGATTATCAGCCTCCGGTATCTTTACTCGGTGAAATACAGCGCCGGCGCTGTTTCACACCGGTTTTCTGCGAGGCCCTGGTATCACACCGGTCGAGCCGGCCCATGCATGCAGAAGCGTGGCTCTACTCTGCCTGCTGGCAAGCATGTACAAAATTTAATATACAAAAACCTAACTAAATCCCATGGGAGTTTAGTAGGGGATCCTTTCTAGGGCACACCCGGTTTCCAGGCTACTAGTTCCTGAGACTGGTCGGGCTACTTTGGCAAGTACCTGGATTCGGTCATCAACAACCCGTAATGTCACACTGCTGGGCTCGGGTCTCCTCTCAGATGAGGGTTTAAGCCATACATTCCCACGCTGCGTACGGGTTAGGGGCTGGTAAGATTACGTTGTGGCTACGTAATCTTGCCGCTGGATGTTTTTAAACCGATCAAATGTCTCTAGCTAAGCTACAAGATTGTTAATAACAACCGGGACCGACTGCTTAACGTGACCTCGGAATCACGGAGACGCTCATGGTATCATGCCACCAGCGGTCACCCATCCAGGTACTGACCGCGTCGTCATTGCTTACCCTGGGTGGTTGTTTCTAATTACCGAGTCCAACTGGGCTATGAGCACCTCACCGGGCTGTGAGCGCCTCACCGGGTTATGAGCGCCTCACCGAGCTAGGAGCGCCTCACCGGGCTATGAGCGCCTCACCGGGCTATGAGAGCCTCTCCGGGCTATGAGCGCCTCACCGGGCTATGAGAGCCTCACTGGGCTATAACCCCAGAAGAAAATTAGTCCCGACTATTACCACCGCAGGTGGAGGGGACGGGACCTCCCCTGTAATCAGTATAGTGTGCCGTATGCTGCTGAAATAATTAGTTTACCAGAAGGAGGTGCGGCTCTGGGGAGCAAGCGCTACGAAGGATCTGGATGTAAACGATGTGTTCACGGATCTCTCGTATCTCAGGCGCATAGGGACACAACGTATGATTTTAGTCGGTGTAATTCCCATACACCACACTGCCGACAAGAGAAGAGGCACAAGGGGGTTTCCATACGTAAAAAATTGTTATTTGAAGTCTTTGCAGAGCTGCTGCAAGATTCAAAGTTCTTATTCAACGGAATCAAAAGATACAGTCGTTTATGCTGCAAATTTACGTCACTTGCAAAGGAATCAAAACCTAAAGGGTACTTCCCGTGAATTCAGAGTCTTGTAATTTGGTACGAAGCAACCTCTTATAGTACTTGTTGACTCCCAACACGCCCACAAAATGGTCACTATACGTATATATTTATGTTATATACGTTTGATACAAGCTGCGCACCATAGTATTGCCTGCGGATTTTGTTGCTTTTAAATCGAATATTGTTTAGAATATCAGATGTTTTAATTTTGTTTACGGGTAATCCAATTTTTTTTTATAATGTAACCAAGTTACTTCTTTTCTAAACGTCAGATAACTGCCAGTGACTGTCACTGTCAAGAGATTAACCGGAACCCGGAACAGAGGCAGAGAGACAAAAATTTAAACTGTAAAGCTGTTAATTTGAAACTACAAACAGATAATTAAATTTTATCGGTTTGTATAGATAATTATGCATTTTTTATTGTTTTGTGTGTGTATACTTATGTATACGCGTTAGAAATTATACTTCTTTGGCGTAACTAGATAAAAATTTGAAAAACTAAATGTTGACTATAGCTAACTTCAGGGTGTCGGTTTTTCGTGACGCCGCGCGCATCGTAAAAGTTTAATCTCATCATTTTTCCCTAACGCGCCAAAAGGAGTATAACTTCAATAAATAAAAGTCATAATCATGTTAATAATAATTTTAAGTCGTTCAATACTTGAAACTTTGGTGTTTCATCTAACTCATCAACCACATGTTTCATATTAGCCACAAAATTTGACACAGTCCTTTGTATATTGTTATCTCGATTTTCTTCATAATCGAGAAAGTATCTCGTTATTCTATTCCAAGTTTGAATATTTTCCGCACTATTTGACACTTTTTCATCTAACATATTGATAAGTTCAATAAACGCAAGGGTTTTGTTAACTTCTCCAATTTTATCGTCACTAAAAAGGATTAAAGGTGCGTGCCTATTCGAAAATATACTTTTGGCCGTTGCTATAAGAGATCTTTTGTGAACTACATTTACATTTTGTTGTTTAGCTATAAATTCTTTTAAACCATAATCGATATCTCGACCGAAAGTCGGAACGAAATTTTCGTATTTTATTACATTGGACAAAGAGTTGAAAGTTTCTTCGAATTTATTATTATCCAGACTCATTAAAATTGTAAAAAAATCCATCACGAATGCGGTAAAACTATTGCGTGTTCTACAAACGCCCAGTTTCATACAAGCTCTAGTGACTATAGTTGTTTCTTCGCTTGATTCTTTTCCTAATCTTTTGTATCTATCCTCATTGTTTTCGTCATCTAACAAGTAATTAAAAAGCCTAGAAATAAATCGATCGCCTAAATAAATAGTGTGTAGTACTTTCATCTCATCTCTATTCATATTTCTGAGTTGATTGAAATCTGTATTTTCGATTAGGTCGTTGAATTTCTCCTCGTAAATTGACGATAGTGCTCTGACTAATCTCTTAAACCCGTTATCTAAACTTCTTTGTTTCAAATTTCCAAAAGAATTTAAGAATTGTTCCAATTTGTTTTTAATCGAATGATCGGCGTCTGAATCTGTAGCCATCCAAGGTTTAAATATTCTAAATGTGGCATTGGCAACATCGTAAATAAACCCATCTATTTTTCTATCGACTTCCTTTTGCCTTTTGTATGAGTTTCGTTGTCGGAATTTTTGTTCAAATGAATTCATATTATTCTCTTTATTGGCGTTCCTTTTTATATCTTGAAACCTCAAACTTGGGTTATTTTTTACGTTATTGCCACTTAAACGGATAACTTTTAAAACATTCAATATAATATCTCGAAATGTTTCAAAAGATTTTCGGTCATTTTCGTTTCGATTTTTATTTAGATCATAAAAAGTTCTGAATGTTATATGTTCCATTGAATTTAATTTATTTCTGCGTTGGTGTTTCATGTGACGTCCAATATTCTTTTGTCTATGGTCGTATCCTTCAACATTTATGGTTCTCTTTATTTTTTTAGTAGTTGTGGGTATTTCAAATTTCGTATTGCGTGTTGTATATGACTCTGTTGAAGTGTTTCTCCTTCTCTGCTTTCTTTGAGTAGTCCTGAAAGTTAAATAGCTAGTATAATTTAAAAAAACATAGTTTAGGTACTACACAGAGTCAATCCAGTAATTTGAGCATTTGTGGCGACTTCTACCTAAATATACGACTACGAACTACGAAGTAACGAAGAAAACTAAGAAAGTACCAATCCTAAATCGCGCAATAGAAGTTCTCGCGCCGATTAACATAAATACAACTTCACAATCGGACGATCCTCCCTTTGTCTTAGAGGGACATGACCCGTTCCTCCATTTGTGTTGGAGGGACCTGACCCGTTCCTCCACAGATTCATTGGCTATAAGTTATTAAACCCTTTAAGATCTCGGTTCTGTCTAAGTTATATTTTGGATATTCATATCCGCATTCTTAATTGCAAAGTAACCGCCCCGTTGGTCTAACGGTCAGTGTATGCGACTGCTGATTAAGAGGTCTCAGGTTTGATTCCCGGGTCGGGCCAAAGGTATTGCTTGGAGTGCCTTTCAGTTGAAATTATTAAAAGCAACCCAGAGTATGGGAATTGGCGATGTTTCACGCCCGTGCCTCAGGGAGTACGTAAAACTGTCGGTTCCGATTGTCATAAAGTACCGTTAAGGTAATCGTTATTTGGAAGTCACTGCTCTGAAATATATTGACAACTTCTTTTTTCTTTTTTTTTTACCTGTGGAAACCCTCTCGGGCCTTCACCCCACACGGTGTGCCACTCTGCGCCTGAGACGGAAGAGATCCGGGAACCGCTTTCTTACGCCATTCGGACCCCTCCCAGCGCCCGTCCCGCCCGTCTGCGGCCACACTGAAGGCGGCATGAGGCGATGGTAGGCGCGCCTGCGCCGCCCGGTTCGCCGGCGGCGGATCGGGTCCGAGTGGAGGTCGTCCTCCTGGGCCTTCTCCGCCGCCTCCTTCTGCGAGATGACTTCCTCGTAGAAGGTCGCGACCGCGGTAAAACTGCTCTCACCGCCGGCCATGGAGCGTACGACGGCCAGCAGCGAGAGATCTCCTCCAATGACTGCAGTGAAGGCCCGACGCTGCGGCGCCCAAGCGGGGCACACCGCCAGCGTGTGCTGGGCCGAGTCCTCACTGCAGTCGCAGTGGTGGCAGACGGGACTCAATTCCCTCCGCGCGATTGAGTGCAGGTACTTCCCGAAGCAACCGTGCCCGGAAAGCACCTGCGTCAGTCGGAAGGAAAGGGTCACGTGCTGCCGCCCTGGCCACTCGAAATATATTGACAACTGTTTCGACCTTAGAATTTTCAACCTTATTTCAACCTTAGGTTTGAAATTATTTTGTGAAGAACTTTGTGTCTTTCATGCCCAAAAATATATGATTATATTAACTTATTATCCTTTAATAAAAGTAAAAACAATGCAGTTACCTAGCTCTGTCTCTTTTTGATACGACTTCCTTCTCAAGAGAGGATGAACTATCACTCGTACGAATAACTGCGCCCATAGACTCATCATTTTTTTTAAAGTCATAACTGTCATTTCGGTGAGAACTGTTAATGTAATCCGACTCGTTGGGATTTAAAAAATGATTCTCGCTGGACATCTGTAGTCTATGGTTTGGCGAGTTCTCTAACTTTATATTTATTTCCAAAGCTTGACAAACTTCAAAACTTAATAAACCGACCGCAAATATAAAGTCTGTAAAGAAATATTTGAAGGTAATTTTAAAATAGTTTGTTATTTAAATATTTACCTGTACCTTTTTAAGAACCCATGGAATTAAATAGCGCATTTTGGTTTGAACCGAATGATACTAGATCCAAACAGAAAATCAGTGTTAAACAAATAAGGTGCCTAAAATCGGAAGGAGTTAATATTCCGAATTACTTTTTTCGGAGGATCAATTAAACATGTCTCAAAAAACATGCAAATCCATCTTTTTTGAAAGGCGGAAATGAAGTTAATTTATTTGGTAATTCTTTTATATCTAATGTATCAGGCATTCTGTTATAATAGTGTAATGCGTAGGCCCAATTGGGCTTATACTTTGACTTAAAAGGAACCCCTGCATGTGGCTACTGCCTACCGTGTTGCTCTATGCCACACGATGGTCAATGATTGTTCGATAATTCGATTATACCACAAAAATCCCCTCAATCTTTTTCGAAAGTCAAATCAGTCAAGTTTCAATCAAATGTGTGAATTGTCATGTTTTAATTCAAACTGTCAAACTTTAGGCCGATTGAACGTCACTTGTGCGTCCTTTTTTGTGTGGTAGTTCCCCCGGATATCACAGATTGGTGGCAATGTCGGACTCGAACCGACTAAAACAGCACGCTGGGTACTAGAAGGCGAGGAGACAGGTGAAGAAATTCCTGGAACCACGACGTACCTCGGGCTAACTACTGTTTCTGCTCAGAAATAAGCGCTTGCGCCGCCACCTCGGCCTGTTCATTTGTGCGTCCCGACTCTAGCCTTCAGAAATAAAATGAATAAAACTAAAAATCACTTTACTTACATAAACTTGGAAAATAACACATGACACGTGCCGTAGGTAATAAAAATCAACATACAACAACATACCAAATGAATATTTGATTAAAAATAATTTAAAATAAACATAGATTTATACAATTTAAATACATTTTTTATTGAATCTTAAAAATGACGTTTTTATATTTTTCAACATCATGTAGTTCTTTAACATCTTTTTTTGAAATGGGCCTGCCAAAGTGTGTATTTTGCCTGATAGAAAAAAATAGCAGAATCAAGCAAAATAGTGGTCAAATGCAAATTGCGAATATAGACAATGCAACAATGTGTTATGGTGGCCCACAATATGGCGGCCTATTTAGATACTTCTGTATTATTGAGGCTCCGGCCAAAGACACTACGGCCTCACAAAAAACCGGTGTGAAACAGCGCTTACGCTATGTTCCATCGAGTAAGTGAGGATACTGGAGGCCCATACCCCAATCATTCCCCTCCCTATCCCCCTTTCCATCCTCCAAAGGGCGACAACGCATTTGTGACACCTCTGGTGTTACGAGTGTCCATCGGTAGCGGTAATTGCTTACCATCAGGCGATATGTTTGCTCGATTGCCACTTATACCATAAAAAAAACGACAGCACGAATGCTGTCACTTTAAATTAGTTCTTTGGAGAGGGTAGTTGCGCCAAGTAACTGATTNCCATGGACACCCGTAACACCAGAGGTGTCACAAGTGCGTTGCGGGCCTTTGGAGGATAGGGGGGGGGGGGGGTTAGTTTGCGCATAGTACACTTAGTGTAATAAATCAAAACAAACAAAATGGAAGTGTAATCGACTGACGCTCCAATCGCTTGCTCGGAACGCTGCTACTACAATCCCCGCGTCCCTCTATCAACCAAAGAGACCTTAAAAAGATTTCTGCGCATCTCACAAATCTGGCCACGTTACGTACCGGTCTCTTTAATTCCTAGCAGATTTCTGTTGGTATTACCAGATATGATTTAAATAAATAAAATTTGACTCGATAGGCCCTCGTAGTGTTGGTCACCATACTCAATTGTATGTATTCATAATGAGTATGCTTACCAGAACTCTAAAATGCTCCATGCTTTCCATCAGGCAGAGAAAACTACTTCTTCTTACTTTGATGGAATGGCAACCAGCTAATCAGCTATTTCTGCCAGTGTCAAGTGTTTACAGTCTTTAAATCTTAAGTCTTCGAGTCTTTAAATCTTAGTTGTGATGAAAGTAATGATAAAAAATATATAAAATGTGGATGATATGAATTGGGGACTGTCTTTTGAAAAAACAAAAAAACAATCTCCCAGAGACAACTTATAGCCCTCTGTCACATTATTTGTCAAGTCTTAGTACAGTCAGCATTATTTTTATCTGTGATCTCAAAGTGCTCAAAAACAAGAAGAAAAAACCGAAATTGTAGCCAGCTTCAATGACCATGACTTTTGACTAAGTATGGGTGCCTAGATACCATTGATAAACCTATTTCATAATAATAATAGCAACACTCTGTCAGCCAGCACAATATTGACAATTAGTAAAGATGTTGTGACCACTTTGGATATGACATGACGACCAATATAAAATTGAATTGATGTTTTCACATAATTTTGAGCACTTTTAGAAGGTACGAAGTACGAAAGGCAGAGGCGGTACGATGTTTGCAGGGTCAGCTAGTTTTTAATACAAGAAGACCAAAGAAAACTTGTAATTGTATTTTAATATGTAATTATTACCAGTGCGCATACCGTTTAGAACAAACTGCTAACTTATTAACTTTTAATATGATTCCTTAATAAGAATACATAGATAAGTAGACATAATTTTAATAAGAAGACTGCCTCTGTGGCCCATTGGAAGAGTATGCGACTGCTGTGCTTGGGATCTCGGGTTCGATTCCCGGGCCGGACCAAATGTTTATATGATCTGCAAATATTTCATTCGGAGTTTGAGTGTTTTCTATGTGTAATTTGTATGTATTTACAAAAAAAAACTATATATGTATTTATATCAGTTGTCTAGTACCCATAACACAAACTCTGCTTAGCTTGGGACTAGATGACGTAATGTGTTAGATGTCTGAAGTAAAAAAAATAAAAAAACATCCTAACCATAGATGCTAAATAAAAATAAATACATATTTAAAACAATTTCATCGTCATCTGCCGCGGCCACGACTTCAATTTCATTCCTATTAATCATATGGTTGGCAGTCAATAACTGTGCGCTTTTCCAGAAACTTTCCGTCTCACACAACAAATCCGCAGGATGAACTGTCGCCTGCGGTATTCCCGGGCCAACACGACCTTCAAACATTCAAGCAAAGAGCGTAATCCTTCATAAAACGCCGGCAACGCACTTTGGATGCTTCTAGTGTTGCTGGTGTCCATGGGCGGCAGTAATCGCTTACCATCAGGCGATAGCTCTACTCATTTGCCCACTATTACATAAAAAAACAATTTTTAACAAAAAAAACCGACTTCAAGAACTGGATCCAATAGAAATAGAACCACAAGGGAAGCACCAGCTTTAAAATAAAAAAGAATCATCAACATTGGTTCACCCAGTCGAAAGCTGAAATGAGGTAACAAACATAACAAAATACAGTCGAATAACCTCCTCCTTTTTTTAATTTATTTATTATTTATTAAAAATACTGTGTTTTTAAAGTGAAACTTTTATTACATCGTCTCAAATTTTTTGGCCTGTGTATCGCATGTCGCGTGACGGTCGGCCGTGGAGTAGGGATAAAGTGAAAGGCGCTCGTCAGAGCAGCCGAGGCCAATATGGCGGCATCTATAGTTCCGTCAGCTGACCGTGTAGTGTATAGACTATTACTCATCTCTGCCAGTGCTCCACGCTAATTTGTTTGTTTTTGTCAGTGTTTAATGTAAATGTTGTTATTTATTTGCTTTTGGTGAACAACGACACAGCTAGTGAGTCCAAAAAACCAATCAACGAGGAAAAGGCAAAGAATAGTGCAAAAATGAATGACGATGAATTAAATTTACGCCGTAAAAAACAGAACGCCGACAGAGCACGTGCTTATAGAAAGTTTCTCTTTTACCGTGGTTTCATAAAACCACACAATCCTTTTTTTACTTTTAAGTTACGTGACTTACTCAGTTCTTGGATACGATTGGAAAAAACTTATCAAATTGATTGGTATTTATTTTAAAAAAATACATTTAGAAATGGTTTTCACTTCCATCAACTTTAATATCGACATTGTTTTCTCCAAACATACTTATGAAGCCCCATACAGCGTTTTTAATCGAAGTAATAACTTCTTCATCAGAATCTGTATTCATCCATGCTTCGATTATTGGAAACGTCTTATGTGCAAACTCATCGACAAATGCATCTAGGTTTTCAAGAATTTTTTGACTTGAGTCTGCATTCCGATGTTGGAATTTTGGTTTAAATGAATCCATATTATTCTCTTTATTGGCTTTCCGTTTTATATCTTGGGACCGTAAAATTATAATTTCAGTTAGGTTGTTTTTGTGGTATTGTCATCTGAACGAATCTTGTCGTGTACCGCAGTCCTGCAAATAAAATGACTAGTATTTCACATCAACACATCAATTGCCTTTTACACGGCGGCCTCAGAGAAAACTGATGTAAAACAGTGAAGATACCGGAGGCTAGTACCCCAACCCCCTCCACATCCCCCAAAGGCTTGCAACGCACTTTTGACGCCTTTGGTTTTGCGAAAATCCATAGGCAGCGGTAATCGCTTACCATCAGGCGATACGTCTGGTCGTTTGCCCCTATTCCATAGAAAAAAAGACCTTCCATTTAGTCTGACTAGGATTTTAGGATCATGAAGGACAACAATCACCACCAAGAACAAACTAAGCAAGATAACAAGACAGAAAAAAGGAGAAAAATAAAAAAAAAAGTTTTTTTATTTAATGGCCTGCCAAAGTGACTTTATTCAGCCTAATGAAAAGCTTGAGTAATTATACTGGATTACCAAGAGTGGGGGCCACCATACTCACTGCCTATTCTAGCAATGCAATGTGGCACCCACCCTATATCGCCTAGTGAGATTCAAAGTGGGTAGGAACAACATGCGTGCTTTGCAAGTGAGTTTCTTTGCAAATTCATCTGACCAGAGATCATGTAAAATAGTGTTGTTTTAGAGGATGTTGATTGAATTTAAAGTATTTATTTTAATATTACCCGCCGTGCCTCGGAGAGTACGTTAAGCCATCGGTCCAAGTTGTCAGAAACATCTATGGCAATCGTTGTTGGGAAGTCAGTGCCCTCAAATATGCTGACAACTAGTTCAACTTTCGTATTCAGTTCACCCTCAGGGTTGCGGAAATCCGATGCCAGGCGCTCCGTGCAAAAACTGATATTCAGGTCAAAGTGGTTGAACTAGTAGCTGACCCCAAATCTTGGGAATAATAAAGGCTAGGAAAAGATTTTGATATTACCCATCTGTAGTGTCCATCGACTTTTTTGTAACATCATCTCTTTCTGCCACAGCAGTTATTTAAAAAACAGCGACAACGGTCTCATTGTTTTTTAAATAGATTCAAGTTTTAAAATCATATCTGTCAGACGGGTTGGAATTATTGTTATATTTATGTATCTTTGAATTCACAGGATTGTTATCGCCTGACATCTGTCGCTTATATTTTGGCGGGTTCTCTAACTTTATAGTTATTTCTAATGCTTTAATTGCTTCAAAAGTAAATAAGGCGAACGTTACAAAAAAATCTGGAAAGAAATATTTGATAAATTTTACAATAAATATAGATACCGAGCTATCTAGGTTAGACCATAGTGTTCATTGAAGTTTCAGAAAATGGTAAATCGTAGAAATTAAGTTGAAATTACGTATTATTATTATTTTATTACACATATGACTGCCTCGTTGGTCTAGTTGTAAGCGGAAGCAACTGCACATCAAGAGATCAAGAGCTGCGGGTTATTCTTACAAGAAATTCTTAATAGCCAGGAGTAAGGAAGATGGCGGTGTTTCCCGCCCGAGCCTCGGAGAGCACGTTAAGCCATCGGTCCTGGTTGTCATGAACATCTATGATAATCGTTATTGGGAAGTCAGTGCCCTCAAATATACTGACAACTAGTTAAATCTTCAAATTCAGTTAATCCTCAGGGTTGCCGAGGTTCGATGCAAGTCGCTCCGTGTAAAAACTGATATTCCGGTAAAAACCGGTTAATTTAGCGACCCCAAATCTGGGAATAATAAAGGCTAGAAAAATTACACACGCACATATTTACACAAATATTTTACATTTCTAAATATGAAAAACTATATATATATACAAAATAAGATTACCCATTTAGCCTACAGGGACCAAAAAACCGGTGTTTACGCCCAATGACGTTAAGAACAGGTCGTTAAGACAGTAACCTCCTTATTAAACGAGTCTATTTAAGGAGGATTAAATTGTCTTTAGCGTCATACCCTTTTTTACGTTTACTCCACAAGGCCGGCAATGCACTCGTGACGCCTCTGGTCTTGCAGGTTTCTATGGGCGGTGGTAATCACTTACAATCAGGCGAAAAGTATGCTCGTTTAAAACTATTAAAAAAATTAAAAAAGAATAAAAACAAACAAAAAAAACTTTAAAATTAAAACACGACTATGTAAATATGTGTGAAAACAATTTTATAGCCTACTAGGTATTGTTTGGAAAAATAGCCTAACTAAAGTCTTCCGATGCCAAATTTCAATGAAATCTGTGCAGCGGTTTAGCCGCGAAAGTATTAGAGACGGACATACAAACTTCCATTCGATTTTTATTGTTTTTAATTACGAATCTATTAATCTATTGACACTTCGGGCAGACTTTGCAGTTAGGTAGAAACAATCTCGAGGACAAGTGAACAGAAGAATCTAGCTGGGTCGGACAGCGTTTGGGAAGCTTCGTCGGGTCTTCTCATCGTCGATCCCACAGCGCCTAAAGATGAAAATCTTCAATGCGTGCGTCCTACCCGTAATGACATACAGAGCCGAAACGTGGACACTTAGGGCACGACTGGCCCATAAGTTTAAAGTTTTTCAGCGTGCTATGGAGAGGGCTATGCTCGGCGTTTCTCTAAGGGATCGCATTAGAAACGAGGTGATCCCACAAAGAACCAGGGTCATCGACATAACCCCATGATTAGCAAGCTGAAGTGGCAGTGGGCTGGCCACATTTGCCGAAGAACCGATAACCGTTAGGGTAAATGGGTTCTTGAGTGGAGACCGCGTCTTGGCAAACGTAGTGTAGGACGTCCACAGGCCAGGTCGAGTGATGGTTTGTTCAAGACGGCTGGCAGGAGCTGGATGCGAGATGCCATGGATCGAACTAAGTGGCGTGCAATTGGAGAGGCTTACATCCGGCAGTGGACTGCGATAGGCTGATGATGATGATGATTGACACCTCATGCATTAAAATCGGTTCGGTACTTAAGGCCCACCGGGGAAACATACATACGTTGTACCAAAATTGCTACCCTTCATTTTCTTCGCCGTTCTCGGGCAAAAGAACATTTTACTTACATGAAATATATGCTGAAAAATACATGATAAGTATCGTCTTAAGAACTTGAAATAAACCAAAAAGTATTTACTAGAATAAGAAACAATTGAGAATGAAATTTTATATTTTCAATTCAAATATTATTTTATTAACTTATAAAAATAATATGGTTCGATGGCAGCTTGACAGACTATTCTAAGCGAGCTGCGCCCCGCGTTATTCGTTACTTTGGTTTAGTTTTGTTTTATCCGTAATACAATTGTTTTTCTTTTATAAAAATCGGTAAAACCGTTTTAGTCAGAGCCAGAAGGGAGCTGGAAAGAGAGAAGGGATTTTTTCAAGGTAGTAGATCTACGCTGTAGCACGAACGGGCCGGGTCGGTCTCGGCGATATTACCCTCTTACAAAAGACCGACATACACTGAGAACGTTTGTATTATGACACGTGTATTCCTAACCAATTTTGGCCACAGCACACAGTTTTGGTTATACACTCTTGCACTTTCTGTTCCCTCACTCTCATCATCGGGTGTGACGGCTATCCGACACGACCGGAGTAAAATTAGATGTATGACCGACGGCTTTAAATTGTAAGGTACTAACATAGATTAAGAGAAATTGTATATTAACACTATGGACCTTGTCTGAATAAATAAAGATATTATTATTATTATTTAGGTACATGCTCTCTGAGTAATTACTACTCTGAGTATTTACTAATATGGACATTAATAACTGTGCTAAATTACAACATTTCATCAACAACCCATAATGTTCCATTGCTGGGCTCGGGTCTTCTCTAAAGAGAGGGTTAAGGCCATACGTCCCCATGCTGGCCAAGTGCGGGTTGGGAACTGGCAAGACAACGTTGTGGCTGCGTAATCTTGCCGTTGGATGTTTTAAAGCCACCCTAAACCCTCCAACTAAGCTTCACGACTGTTACCCTAAGATAACAACAGGGACCGACTGCTTAACATGACCCCCTAATCACGGAGTACAAGATTTAATATCGTTTAAATATTGTTATATTCTTTCCAATGCGAGCCATCCTTTTGATCGTCTTTCTCAAGGTAGTGGAGCTTGCATTTCAGCACGAACCGATTGGCTCGACCGGGATGGTCTACCCTCTCACAGAAAACCAACCTAAATTGACAGCATTCGTCCTTTATTTTTTTCGTGTGGAAACCCCCTCTGGCCTTCACCCCACCGAGGTTCGCGGCGGGGCGGTGTGTCGGAATCGAACCGACTAAAACCACACGGTGTGCCACTCTGCGCCTGAGACGAGAGGGATCCGGGAACCGCTTTCTTACGCCATCCGGACACCTCCCAGCAACAGCATTCGTCCTACCGTCACCATACCACATTGTTTGCATTCACAATGAATATAGTGACACTACTCCTGGTTTCTGTTCACGCTTTTCATCAGACAGAGCCTTGATGAAGGCCCCATTGTAAAAAGCCAGTATAACGCAGCTATAAACAGTTTTTATCATGAAACAATGAAAATAAAACAGTTTTATCACAGTTCCGTATCATTTGTTTCGTTTTTTGTTGCTGTTATGTACATTTTACAATACAATGTATTATTTTATAGAAATTTTGTGTAAGTGTAACCATTTTATAGGTTTTTTTCATTCTTTTTGGACGTTCTAGTACTCATCTTCCTATTCTTCATTATTCTTAACTTTAATTGTGGTCGGCTACTAGTTCAATCGGTTTCACCTGAATATCAGTTTTTCCATGGAGCGACTGGCAACGGACCTATGCTACCCTGAGGGTGAACTAAATTTAAAGATTGAATTATTATTGATTGATAAGGAAGCTGTGGCAGAAAGAGATGATGTTACAAAAAAGTCGATGGACACTACAGATGGGTAATATCAAAATCTTTTCCTAGCCTTTATTATTCCCAAGATTTGGGGTCAGCTACTAGTTCAACCACTTTGACCTGAATATCAGTTTTTGCACGGAGCGCCTGGCATCGGATTTCCGCAACCCTGAGGGTGAACTGAATACGAAAGTTGAACTAGTTGTCAGCATATTTGAGGGCACTGACTTCCCAATAACGATTGCCATAGATGTTCATGACAACCAGAGCCGACGGCTTAACGTGCTCTCCTCTAACATGTTATACTTTATTTCGTAGAAAGATTAATACACTGTATTGTTCTGTCTATGGTTTAATAAATTAATAGTTACTATTTACTCGACTACGACGAAGCTAAGAGGACGAGTATGAATTCTGGCAGTCTATATATGTGGCGTAGTGGTAGCGAATGCGACTGCTATGCCAGAGGTCTCGGGTTCGATTCCTGAGTCGGACCAAATGTTTGTATGATCTGCAAATGTTTGTTTCGGAGTTTGGGTGTTTTCTATGTATAATATGTATGTATTTACAAAAAAAAAGTATATAAGTATTAATATCAGTTGTCTAGTACCCATAGTACAAGCTCTGCTTAGTTTGGGACTAGATGGCGTTGTGTGTTAAAATGTCTGAACATATTTATTTATTTATTATTTATTTATTTATTTGTATGTTCCGCTATAGCACCTAACGTACTGAATCGATTTAATGAAAGAAGTTTTAATATACTTGTCATAATGGTCCGTGTGACATAAACCATATGAATTTTTTGAAGATTTTTTATGTACAATAATTAATTTTCTAATACTCATTAAGAATAAATTTTAAAGATAAGTTTGAGATTAAAGAAATCTGTTATAAAGCCAAAATAACCAGCTATATCTCATTGGAAAATCAACCTAGAATGATAGTATTCCTGCTGTCTTGTTTCTTTGGTGAGTGCCCATAACTCGACTGCCTCGGTGGCGCAGTGTTGGTGTATGCGACTGCTGTGCTTAAGGACTCGTGTTCGATTCGCGGATCGGACCAAATGTTGGTATGATCTGGAAATATTTGTTTCAGAGTTTGGGGTCTATGTATAGTATGTATGTATTTACAAAAAAAAAGTATTATATGCATTTATATCAGTGGTCTAGTGCCCATAATACCTTCTGCGCTTAGTTTTGGACTAGATAGTGATAAAAAAAAGTTGAAAAAAAAATCGCAGGAGCATATCAGTAGAACGCCATAGAGTATATCACCATACTACAATGTCATACGTAATAATAATAATAAATCTTTATTGTAACAAAAATGGTTTACAAGACAATGAGCCAAAAAAAAAGAACTTACCGGATTACACTTGGTAAATACTATTATATATATAAATAAAACATACACAGTATAGATCCTAAATTACACGTCCATCAATGACAATGTGTAAGCAGTCCTGAAACGAGTGCCCTCCAAATAGAGGACGGCCGGATCTTTCGCATTCATGATGAGATCAACGGTTCAATTTTGTTGGGGCTTTCAGTTATATGTCAGTTTTAATACTTTTAGATATATATATAAATAAAAATGTATCACATAACTTCCGATCGACTGCACCAAATTAGCTCTAGCTGTGTGTTGGGACTCAGTACCTATTCACAGGCAACACAACCAACCAATAGTTACAATAACAGGCAGTTAGTAGTTAGTAGTTGACTAAGTGTGAGTCCGTATATTTAGACAATATGTGTGTGTGTGAGTAAGAGTGAGTACAAGTGTGTGCTCAAGCATTATTTGCTTTGTATTTGAGAGTATGTGCTATGATTTGTGTGTATTGATTAGTAGATATGCTGACCACCATTCTTGGATTCAACTTATGCTTTCCATCAGGCAGAGTAGTTACTTTAGCAGGCTCATATATAAAAAAGATTTGACGCGGACGGAACGCAGTTTTAAATAGTGGCAACATTAAAACACCAATCATTACATTACGTTACAGATTTAACATCAACAGTCAGCTCAATAACATTGGAAATAAATAAAGATTTAAAATTTAACGTGAAATTCGATCCACAAAGACGAATGTCCGATTTACACAATCATGATTTTGTCATTCAAAAATATGGACATAGTTTTGACGTAAACGAGCCCAGAGTTGCCATTAGTAAAACAAGGGATAACTCCTCAGAGGATTTCTATGAAGAAGGAACAGTGAGGCCTTCAACTTTTAAAAAGAGTCAACCGTTTTCGTCACAAGAATTAAGCAATGGTAACACTCACAGTGTTGACAGCACAGAAAAAACTAAAGCAACGAGTAAAAGGTCAGTTCAAATACTACTTTACTTTATCTATTCTTAAACAAGACAAGGATTTAAGTTTTAAAAAATTACACAGCAATTACCTGATTACATTTGGAAAATACTATTTTACATAAGACATACACAGTATAGATCCTAAATTACACGTTCTTCACGAACCAATACCACACGCAGAATGAATGCGAACTTTTTTTTTGAGAGGACTATAGCTGTTGGCCTCGGTTGCCTCTACAACTTTACACGGGCTATTGGTGAGCGCCGAGGGGTTCAACTGGTCGTTCATTAAGTAACATCGCTCTAGGGCACACCCCCTGTAGGGTACGGACCTCGGCTTGGGGCGTTACTGAGTAACTAGGGCGACCATGATAATAATGTTTGGTAATGGGCCCAGTGCGTCACAGAAAACCAGCGTTAAGAAGTTTCTTTTTGTAAAATATACATCCCGTATCACGGGAGATTTTACAAACATATATGAAACGGACAAAAAATAATACCCAGACTCGAAACAACAATTTGAGGATCACACAAATTGTTCCATGTGGGATTTGAAACAGAAACTCTTGGCGCAGCAGACAGCGGTGTAGTGAACGCTTGAATTACTAGGCTAATCGTGCAGTCTGTTCTAACTTTTGTTTTTCCCTCAACGAGTGCAATTTTATGAGATATTTATGATATGTAATGACACATAAGCACCTTAATGGGGCACCATAGTATGGGTCACCATGCCGCATTGTTGTATTGTCCGCATTTTCAATGAGTATGGTGACCACTGGTCTTGATATCTGTATATGATATATTTTTATTGTTTTTCGACTGCCTCCGTAGCGCAGTGGTAGTGTTTGCGACTGCTGTGCTTGAGGTTTCGGGTTCAATTCCCTGTTCCAATAGAATATTTGCATGATCTGTGAATATTTATTTCGGAGTTCATTTTTATAATATGTATGTATTTACCAAAAAATTATATCAGTTGTCTAGTACCCATAGTACAAGAATTGCTTGGTTTGGGACTAGACGGCGTTTTGTTTTAGATATCCAAAAAATATGATTTTTATTATTATTACTAACACTGAGAAATTTAATCCACAGTGATCGCAAAGAACTTAAAAGACGACATACTCCAATGATATTTACTTCTCCAAAGAAGAACAACTATGAGATACCGACCACTACTAAGAAGAAGAAGAAAAGTAACAAAAGACATCACCATGGACCGAAGAGTAAAAAAGACAAAAAAGAAGATGATAGAAGTTACAAAAGAGGTGCTAATGGTCTACTCAATAATGGTTCTCATCAAATACTTCAGAATCAAATGAATTTTAAAAGCGACGGTAAATACGTGCCAAGGTCGAGATTAAAAAATGTTGAAAGATTCTATGACCATTTTGAAATACCTTTTACTAAGAAGCGTCAATGGGAAGGGCACAATGACGTTAGAAGTATATCCAGGGCATTAAGAACTCAAGCACAGACTAATTATGCTAAAGGAAAAGCGCGGTCTCCACCTAAAAAAAGGGCCCAAAGAATCGACAAATGGTTTGAAATCCTCGTGTCATTTTTAGCCCCAACTACAGATCATGCCTATACAAGCATTGCTAGAATGCCCAAAATATCGCTAATACCTTCGTCACAGTGGTTAGATTATTTAAAAAATAAATCAAAATCAGTTATCGAAAAGGAAAAACCGCAGTTGACTAATCACATTGAAGCAATTAAAAACTTTACCGAAACAGTTATGAGTGGATTAAAGAACGCGTCGGTGGCAATACAGCAACAAGTGCAAGAAATATTGAAACCACAGGTGCTAGAAGGGTCGCAGCAGCAGTTGCTAAATGAAACCCATCAAAAAATTAATAAAGTTGTCAATAAAACAGAAGAGGAAATCGTTGTGAATGTTAATAATAGTATGGTCATTCAAGAGCAGGTTAATGATTTGGTAAATCAAGCGGGCATAACGGAAGTTATTAATGGAACCGCAAACTTATGGCAGCCATGGATACATAATGTTGAAGACGATGCTAAAGTTTATAATTTCATAAGACACATACCTAATCATTATTCGAAATTATTTCGGAACCTCGCAAGGAAAACTACAGACGACAATTGGAAGCGTGTATTCAAAGAAGTTGAACGAGATTTCAAAAACAAATTTAACGAATATGTCACAGAAACAACGCATAGTAAAATTAAAAGTAGAACAGGGACTGAAAGAGTTGTTCTCAACTCGATCGCAGTGTCTAATCGCATAATTAGACGATTATTCAATTACATTTTAGGCGATACGAATAATAAAGCTTTCATGCGCAACAACGACACAATAGACGTTATTAATAAGTTATTAAATAAACGGACAAAGGACGAACTACATCGTGCTTGTCTAAAATTAGGTATTTGCAGGACCAGCAGAGGTTTTGCGTCATATATCATCGATATTTTAACAATATTATGTGGCAGTGATAATGCAAAATTCGAAGGTGCATTAAACTCAATTTCAAAACTTGTTAAGAAAACCCAATTCGATATTTTTGGTAAAGACATAGAGAACGAGATACATAAAAAATTCGCGCAGTATGACCACGTTCACTTGGTTTATAAACGGTCATTGGTTGCCATTGTGAAAAATATGATTGCGAACAGAAATTCACCTGTGGCTGTCTATGGTGACAGCCAAGTTGGTCAAATAAATAAAACTATGGCTCTTATTGAAATTATAAACACAATGGATGAAAATCTGCCGGACAATTTGGAAAATCTCCAAGAATGGAATAATATAAAAAGTGATATACTCAATTATTCTACAAACGTAGGAACTAAACATATCGATACTATAGCAGCTGCATTATTAGAAAATATCTTAAAAGCAATTCGTGATTTAGATGAGAAACCACGGACTGACGTTATACGGAACACTAAAATCATTTTCTCATAATATATATTTAAAGGATATATTCATATAAATACCATTTATTTTACCTTTTTTAGTACCAGCACGCCGTTTCGCACGGACTTTTTACGGATAATATGATACAGCTTATGTTACCTCGAAAATATGTGCGGTGTAATTTTTCCCGAAGTTTTCAAGTGATTTTGGCCATACTCAAAAATTATCTACGAATAACTTACTCAAAAATTGATATCTGTCAGTAAAAATCGGATCAAATCGTGCTTATAGTAGCTTTTGTGTTTATCGCGAACAGACAGACAGACACGCGGCAGAAAACTTTGATTTATAATTAATATATATCGACAAAACGGTGGAATGTATTCCCGGACCAATACGACTTTCAAACCTTCAAGAAAAGAGCGTACTCCTTTTTAAAAGGCAACGCACTTGTGACACCTCTGGCGTTGCGGGTGTCCATGAGCGGCGGTAATTGCTTACCATCAGGTAATAGCCGCGTTTGCCTCTTATATCATAAAAAAAAAATAATATGTAGTCATTGATCTGAACTCAGATACTGTAGCAAAAGATATATTTTAAGACGTTAAAAATAAATGTCAACCTATTCATTTGTAGTGTCTAAGGATTTAGTCAATAGTCGCATAACAAGGGTCATGGCCAACAAACGGAGTGGCGGCGACGAAAGTACATAGTTCAGTGACCAACCGTCGCGCGTCGCTCACCGTCATTTTATTTTGTTGCATCAAATCCAGTTGTATTCTGAATAACTGTAGATTGAATTTAAATTGTCACTTCATAAGCCTCTTCACCGCCATTCCGTTCATCGGCAATGATCCTAAAGCCACAGAAGTAACATAATTATTTTTTACAAAAAAAAGACTGAACTGAAAAGAACTGGACCAACATAAAAATTTACAATCGAATTTAGAACCTTTTTCTTTTTTTAATTTGATTAAAAATATGTGTCTTCTATCAGACCTGTTGCGTGGGTTAGACAACGACATTAATTGTTTTACTAAATACACTCCCACTTATTTTTTAACCAACTTTAAAGGCTTGAAAGTAAATACCTGGAAACCCGACGTACTTCGGGCCAAATAAGATTTGTAGAAGAGCCCCTTCTGTGTAGGAACCCTATGGCTATATTTAGAAAAGGGTGCTGGCATTTTGTAGAGTTCGCGCCGCCACCTCGGCCTGCTTCTGCTAGGGTGACTGGTGGCCTCACCTGTCACCCCCAGGCTTATGGAAGACGAAGATGGTTTTGCTTCTCCTGCACGACTCGGTCGTCAGCGATATTTGGCTTGTACCCGGGCCTGGCGGCTAGGGAGGGTTCTTACCTCTCCCGGTCCCGCCCCGCTATCTCCTTCGCAAGCATAACTTGCTCGCAAAAAGAGACGGCAGAGTCCACACGCTCCGCAACATGGCCGCAATCGTGTTACCGTGCGAGAGAACCCCACTCCGATGGCCTCCATGAGATCATGCCTCGGCTCGCCCTACGCCGGACATACTGCCAGCGTGTGGAATGCCGTGTTCACGTTAAGGCCATCGTCGTGGTGGCACTCAGGCGTTGGCTCCTTGCGAATTAGACACATGTGCTCCCCGGAACAACCTTCCCCAGTAATCACCTGTGTCAGCCGATATGAGAGGCTGCCATGATGCCTCTCGAGGTCGGGTCTTAACGTCGCAATAACGGTGTGCCCAATGCTTAAAAGACCTGGGATCGTAGTGATAGAGAAACAAGTACCCTTGTAGTTACAAGGTTGCACTCCGTACTTATACAGCCCATTACATGTTAGGTGTACAGAGACTGGCACGTAGCTTGGCCAGATTCGTTAGATGCGCAGAAATTGTTTTTTAGGTGCCTTTGGTTGATAGTCTGATGCGGGGATTGTAGTCGCTGCGTTCCGAGCAAGCGATCTAAGCATCACGGAAGCAGTCATATTTTGTTCTCTAATTGAGTTCTGAATCTGAATTAGTGAATCATTTCGCGTCCACGCCTCAGGGAGTTTGCCGTCAGGGTTGCCAAGTTCCAAGGACACACGCTTCGTGGAAAAATTGAGAAATACTAGGAATTGCCATATGATATCATAGCAAAATAGCAAAATAATATTTAAATATAAGTTTTGAAACCGGAAAAAATACCGGACAAATATGTAAGTATTTTGAAATGTGCACATCTAGCTCCTCCATGTGATACCCAATTTGAACTAATAGGTCAATTTGAAATTTCTACCGTTATAAAAATATAAACCCCCTATTTTTTAAGGTTTAATTACCAATGTATAATTTGGAAATGTTGCCCAGTATGTTCTATAACGATGTTAGCTGCCAAATTTCATAGTTCTAGGTCAACGGGAAGTACCCTAAGAATTGTACACTTAGGAGTGTCGAATTATACGTTTGTGCTGAATAGCTATATTTTTTATACGTAACTCATGGGTTTGATTTTTTACAATTTTGGGCGGACTGTAGACCTGAGTATAAGGTTTAATTTCAATCTTCATGCCGAAATAAAGGGTCTTGACAGACAGATAGACGGACAACAAAGTGATCTTATAAGGGTTCCTTTTTTTCCTTTCATGGTTAAACCGCTGCACTCGTTTCGATTAAATTTTTCACGGAGATTACTTCTACAATTAGAAATTTCATAATATTTAAATTAAATCATTATGTCGGTGACGCGGTATCACGATCCCGTGAGGTTTTCCCCTACCAAAAAGATATCAACACGGCCAAAGAAGTTTTGTGACGTCAGCATGTCGGTGACGGTGACGCGGTGCCGCAAACTCATAAGATTGCCCCCTACCAAACATTTATATTTATTAACCTAAAAACTGCTCAACGCGCTTCCTGAAGTTTTCACTTCAAAAAAGTTATCTAAACGTACAAAACACTCAATACATTCATGTTTGTATAAAATATTCATTTTTTGAATATTAAGGGTTAAAAATATAATATTCGGATTAAACTAATACCAATAGAAAAATGTCGCACGAAACCAGAATTAACCTAAGTAGTATGCTATTGACACTTAGCAAATTCAATTTAGACTGTATTGTTAGGACTTACGTATATACCAATATTCCTGACTCTTTATACATCAAATAAATGTCAATTTTATAACTAATACTAGACAATATAGTAAATAACATAATAATCTACCTAAAGGTAACCCATTACATATTCAAGCGTATGTATATACTTTACGCTAACACTGCGGCAACGCCATTTTGTTCTTCACTTCTATTCTTCCATGGCCAATTTTTTTAATGCAAATGAACCCTCGAACCCTTTTACCTCGAACCTCGAACCTTTTTATGCCAAACGCCAATACTCCACATTCCACGATTTAATTTGATTCAACTGTTTAAAGTAAAAAAAATAACAGCAACAAATGCTTCTGAATAGCCTTAGTTTTTATTACGTAATTGTCAATAGGTACCTATTTATTTTATGTAGCTTTCTTATCCCATTGGCATAAAATCTTTCTTTATGAAGCAAATACAAAATAGAATTCTAGGGATTGACTCTTATCTTAAAAACGATTTTGCATGTTTTTAACCTGCATAAGGTTATAATTTTTTATGGAGAAAACAAGTGTTTTGCCTTTGCTTAAAATTTCAAATCGTAGTCTTTTCGTTAAACAAAACAAAGTGGTATAATTTGTAATTTTAACGATTTCATTTCAATCATGTCGTGACAAATTCAAGATGGAGGATTTCGATGTAGAACCTATTTCAAAGTATAGGTATATATACAACGTAGATGTCTAATAAGTAGTTTGATTGACCTAAATTAGATAAATACATTAAATTAGTTCTTTAGAAATTAATGTAAATGAAAACAACGCAAGGCTTTATTATGTATAACAGGTCAGGTGCTGGCTGGAAGGTTTCTTTCGTGGGTGGATGGCCGAAGCAACAAGAAGTTTTTGTTTTGCAATGGATCTGTACTTCAATACTGACATTTAAGGTCATCATATAAAACTTAAAGCAAGTGGACAGCAGCATTTAAAAGATGCTAATATTCATGATTTTTCGTTTACTGAGTAGTCACGTTACACGCAGATGTGAAACAATTTAGTCGATTATTTTTTTGCGATTAAAATCGCCTGAAACGATGAACCTGGAAAATAAACGATTATTACGTTTTTTAACAAATCTACGTGTTCTACAATCTTTGATATTCTTTTTTCAATGTAGTTTTACATTAAAAATTACGATGTTATATAACAGACGTAACATGTGTAATAACTTAATATAATTTATTGTCTCCGGGCGATAAGGTTACCAATTGAAATTCCCTATTTTAAGTTTTTCTATTTTAACCTTGTTACTAATCTGGTAAAAAAGAGATTAATTATTATTGTAAGTATTTTTTACAAAAATTATTTGTAAATAATATCTATTAAATGACTCGATCTATTTTTATTCTGTAGCAATATTTTCAATAACATTTTAACTAATCAGATACATTTTGATCACATTGGAATGCATGTTAAAAAACTTGTAAAATAGGTGTGGGTGGAATATTTTAGTACGGTACATTGCAGCCGTGTAGTTTTTGGTTTTTGTTAAATCCATCAGCTTTATTTCAAAAGTTCTTTCGTTTCTATCCGGCAGGTTTTATAATCTGATTTGCAGTAAAATTATGTAGTGTGAGACCTAATTATAAAATAAATGTTTACATGAAGTAAAAATCTATAATAAAATGACTACAAGCTGAAACGTTGACTCCTAAGTCCACAAGCTTTTAGTCGATACTATTTAATTGTTTTTTTATTCAAACGTCAAGTTTCATAGTTGCACATCCCTAGTCATTCCAAATCCCCGAGGTTGTCGTAGTCGTACGTACGGTTTCAGAAGGAATTGTGAAAATCGTAAATTAGATAATAGTAAACAAATGAATTCATTTTGATGAAATGCTTGTAATGAAATTTTTATGAATGTTGAACATTATTATTGACGTACGAGTTTGCACCTGGGATCTATAGAACAGGTAAATTTCATTTCTTTAACAATACGTAACTTTAGAAGTCAAGTTTCGAGGCTGTTTTTGTATGGTAATCGGAATGTTTGATGCTCAATTACCTCCAAAACGGTATTTTATTTTATATTATGTGTAGTAACCATGAGGCAAGGGGTGATATATTTTCATATGATCATTTACTTCGAACTCTTTCTAACATGAAGCTATGACAAGGATGGAGGATAGATTACATTTATAAACTATTACGTTAGAACACCCTACACGAGAAGTTTCCCTGATAAATTGAATTGTAATTTAATTCTAGTCCTCATAAAACTTGGCGATTTTATTCAAAATAATAGCAGCAAAATAATATACACATAGACCTTTGCATGTAGTGACGTGTAGCGCCATCTAGTGACATTCTTGAGTACTAATTTAGTTCTAAGGCAATTCTCAGTTTTTGGTTTATAGCTACAAAACTTCCTGTAGCCTAAAAAATATATGTAATTTTTTAATACAAAGGTATATTTCATTATTAGATTATTTTTATGAGTGCATATTAAAGAACTTTAAACAATTCCATAACCAAAATCCTGTTTTTTTTTTTCTGGCATATGTTACAAATAACTGGTAAACTAGTAAACATGGTATTCTATATATATTTTCTCAACTCAAAACTTTAAAAGAAACTATAATTAATGAAATAAAACACTACATTATGTTAATAATCTTCATATATCAATAAAAGTAAGTATATTACAATTATTGATAAAAAACAGAAATAAATTATAATTCTTGTGTTGTAACTGGTTGAATTCCAATCCAAAGCTATGTATTTCAAGTTTTAAATATTGAATTTTTCTTTTGGTGAAATGGCAACCAGCTAATCAGCTATTTCTGCTAATGTCAAGTATTTAAAGTCTTTGAGCTTTCAAGTCTTTGTTGTGATGAAAATAATGATAAAAAAATTGAATGAGATGAAATGGGGACGGTCTTTCGAGAAAACAAAAAACTAACTCCTATTGAGTTCTTGTAATGGAAGGAAAACTTTACACATACTATATACCAACCCGTGTTGTCAGTATGGACATAGCACAAACCTCCTTTCTAAGAAGATGCCTATGTATATGATGTTCTCCTAGCCGACTATGGCCACGGCATCCAGTCTCAACAGAGAGCAGTAAACTACGCAGGAGATATTATAGTGCACTAGTGTGTGTGCAAACACAGGTGCACTCTCTGTTCCCTCACTTATATAATCCGATTGGACGGTTAACCAACATGATCAGGGAGACATCAAGCGCATAACCAACAGTTTTATGTGCTCTCTGAGGTATTCAGGCCCCAACTTCCAAACTAGGAGCTGAGTGTTATTGAGTTTTTCTGATCATATAATACTTAATAACAATTAAGTATTATATGATCAGAAAAACTCAATAACACTTTTGGCCCGAACATGGTTTGAACCCGAGACCTCCTGATTGGCAGTCGCATACTTCAACCACTAGACCAACAAGGCAGTCCAATACATAAAATTCTTGTGTCACAGTTTAAGTGTTTATACTCATCCCAAACACATGAATATTCATTTAGTATGAGAATGGGCTTATCACAAATTTTTAAGAGTGAAGAGTGGTTAACACCATTTTTTTTTTTTTAATTTTTTGACAATTTTTTTTGGATAATTTTTTATGCTGTGCAATTAAAAAATACATTTAGTCTTAAATTTTTGCCCTCCTACCACCGACCCCTGAGTATGAATGTTGCATATATACATATATATATATTATGTCTTCAATAAAACACCAAATATCGAAATTGTGTATTGAGCTAAGTAGCCTAGAATTAATGAGTGAGTGAGTAAGTGAAGTGATCATAAAAGTAAGGTAGGAACAATAGGTATGACGGAGGGTAGTTACATAACCCCTATAAACATAAACTTATAAAGTATTAAGTATGTAGGTACTTGTATTCAACAATATATATATACAGTCAAACCTGGATAAGCGAGAGTTCAAGGGAGCACAATCTCATTCTCGCTTATAGAGGTTTCTCACTAACCCGAGTTTCTGGCTAATGCAGGTACATGGGTAGCGTTTCTCTCTTATAGGGGTACGCAGCAAAAACAAGTCACAGCAAGTACGAATGTAGTAAATATGTAATAGGATAAAATTATGTGCATGATATGCACAACATATATTATGTACATAGGTATACATAGGTACAATATTGACGAGAATACAAAAACAATGGTAGGAAGTTCCACGAAAGTTAAGAATGAGTCATAAAATAGCACATGTTAAATTTGAAAATAAATTTAACATGTGCTATTTTATGACTCGACTGTAGCTTATAGAGGTATAGATAAGTAGCAGTCTCACTTACGGAGGTTTATGAGGGAAAAACGACTCTCTCTTACAGAGGTTTCAGTTTCTCGCTTATAGAGGTTTTGGGAGCTTAAAATGACGGGTCCTGGCTGTTACTCTCTCTTATAGAGTTTTCTCACTTATCCAGGTTTGACTGTATATATAACATTCTTGTGTCACAGTTTTAGTGATTATACTCCTCCCAAACGGCTTGACCGATTTTAATAAAATTATGTATTCAGTAGGTATGAGAACAGGCTTATAACTAATTTTTACACCACTACATGTTATTTTTTTTATTTTTTGAACAAATTTTTTTTTGGATATTTTTTTATGATTTGCAATTAAAAAATTAAATATATATATAATGTAAATAAAACAGATGGACCGATTTTAAAGTGGTTGTTTTCATTTGGAAGCCAGTTTCCTTGCGGTGTTTCTTAGGTATGTTTGGTAAATATCGGTCCAGCAATGTAAGAGTACTCTTTTCCAAAATATTGTTAGGTATTTTTGGTGTATGATTACTCGATTAAGTACTTGTATAGGGGCTTTTAAATTATTTTATTGTTACAGTTGTAACCCTTTACCATTCTTCTTGTCTGTCATCAACAGCATATAGCTGCCTGCCTGAGGTCTCTGGTTCAAATGTTTGTATGATCTGCAAATTATGTATTTATATCAGTTGTCTAGTACCCATAACACAAGCTCTGCTTAGTTTGGGACTAGATGGCGTTGTGTGTTAGATATCCGTAATATTTATTTATTTATTATTATAGCAGTTTTGTCTTACTGTACCATGCTGGCCAGGCAGGTTTTTTTTGTTTTTTAAATATCTGCATCATCCCTTTGGCAGGTTTGAATGTCTTTTTGCCATCAGTTTGAGATTCACACCTTCTGGTGTATTACAGGCTAGCCTGACAGGTGGTAAAGTGGTCCAGATGTGTTAATAACAGCAGTTCCCTGGATCTCTAACTTCTCATGCGCAGAGATTCAGCCACACCACCCTGCCACAAATCTCTGTGGGGTATCGGCCCGTGGGGGTTTCCAAACGTTAAAGAAAAAAGCGTTTGTGTCAATTATTCCATCTCTTCGCAGTGCTGTTGTCCTGGTAGTTCGCCCCCTCAGTCGGCTCTTAGAACACCCACAGGGTGACACTCCATATGATTTATCAGCAACCACATATCTATTTTTCTTGTTATTATTATGACTATATATTATCTCTTTCTTCTATTGCATACATATATACAAATAATTAAATTTAAAGTGTTTGTTTGTAATATTCAAAATTGACAGCTTTTTGCTAAATGAATATGAAAGTTTAGTGTTATCTGGTGTTCTGGGTGACCATGGGCGGCGGTAATCGCTTACCATGAGGCGATGCGTCTGCCCGTTTACCACATTCAATAAAAAAAATGTATTACACCAAAATATACATTTTAATTTTTTTTGTCTATCTGTTTGAACCGATTTTGACCGGACTTTTACTGGTGGATAGTTGATGATATAAGGATTAACTTAGGCTGCTTCTTTTTCGACTAACTTCGCCTCGGAGCATTTCCAGCTGTTCTTGTTGTAAAGGTACAACGACAACCGCGGGTAAATCCGCAGGGCTCAGCTAGTGAGAAATATAGCTTATGTCACTCGGGGTTAACATAGAATTCTGAAGGTGAAAAACAAAACGGTCCAGTAATTTTTGAATTTATTCATTCAATACAAACATACAAGTATAAAAATCATTTATCTGTAATATTGTTAAAGTCTTACCTCTTTACCAAATTATTACAAGTGGATATGTTAGAAAACATTTAAAATTCATTAAACTATAGGCATTAATTCAAATATAAATTTGTTTCAAAAAGTCCCCAGTTAGTACATATTAGTTATAATGCCCATAAATTGTGTGTGATAAGATGATAACAGCCTATTGGGGGATTCCCACAAGTTAAATTAAATCTAACTTAAATTAATTTCAATTCCTATACCACACTTTATAACAAACAACAAATAAGTATAGATTAGTTATAATTCTGATAAATTGTATTTTCTGACGGATAACGTGATAAAAGCCTATTGAGGGATTTCCTCCAGGTAAATTAAAACTAACTTACATTCATTTCAACTACTACACTACTCTTCATAACAAATAAGTATAGATATTATAATCTTATTCTCTGACTGATAAAATGATAACAGCCTATTGGGGGATTCCTTCGAGGTAAATTAAAACTAACAAAAATCTTTTTCGATTTCTGCACTATACAACAAACAACAGTTAACAAAATTAAAACTGATTTGACATCTGCAACGGTAATGTTAGTAAGTAAGGGTAATACGTTTCGGCTCCGTAATGACTTACGGAGCCGAAACGTGGACACTTACGGTTCGAC
This sequence comes from Hyphantria cunea, assembly GCA_003709505.1. Classification (NCBI taxonomy): domain Eukaryota; kingdom Metazoa; phylum Arthropoda; class Insecta; order Lepidoptera; family Erebidae; genus Hyphantria; species Hyphantria cunea. The sequence goes on along the minus strand of PKRV01000095.1, from coordinate 156,308 downwards.
TGGTCCATAAGTTTAAAGTCGCTCAGCGTGCAATGGAGAGGTATATGCTCGGCGTTTCTCTAAGGGATCGCATTAGAAACGAGGTGATCCGAGAAAAAACCAGGGTCATCGACGTAGCCCACAGGATTAGCAAGCTGAAGTGGCAGTGGGCTGGCCACATTTGCCGAAGAACCGATAACCGTTGGGGTAAACGAGTTCTTGAGTGGAGACCGCGTCTCGGCAAACGTAGTGTAGGACGTCCACAAGCCAGGTGGAGTGATGATTTGCGCAAGACGGCTGGCAGGAGCTGGATGCGAGAAGCCATAGATCGAACTAAGTGGCGTGAAATTGGAGAGGCCTATGTCCAGCAGTGGACTGCGATAGGCTGATGATGAAGGGTAATACCGTCTAGACAGCATTCGCGTTGACTTGTTTCGTTGATGAGTGCGAGACCGGAGGCCCAATGATGCAGAAGCATCATTAGGCCGCCATAGTGTGGGTCACCATGTGCCTCTTAGTAGTTACTCCTTATTACATCAGCTATCTGCCAGTGAAAGTCACGTCAAAATTCTTCTTCTTTTGATGGTATGGCAATCAGCCGGATCAGCTATTTCTGCCAATGTCAAGTATTTCAAGTCTTCAAGTCTTCGTCGTGATGCCTCGGTCGCGCAGTGGTAGCGTATGCGACTGCTGTTCATGAGGTCTCGGGTTCGAGTCCTTGGTCGGACCAAACGTTTGTATGATCTGCAAATATTTGTTTCTGAGTTTGGATGTTTTCTATGTATAATATGTATGTGTTTACAAAAAAAAGTATTTGTGTTCATATCAGTTGTCTAGTATCCATAATACAAGCTCCGCTTAGTTTGGGACTAGATGGCGTTGTGTGTTAGAGATCCGAAATATTTATTTACTTAAAAAAAAAAATAAAAAATAAAAAAAAATATAGATGACATAAAAGGGGACTGTCTTTCGTAAAAACAAAAAACGATCCAAAATCAAACTTTAGACGCAACAAACAGACCCACGGACAATAATGATATAAATCATTACTTTGGTATATATACCGCATATACATACATATGCATTTAGTAAAAATCGTTTTTTTTTAATATTACCATCAGACATTTCAATTTTATTTATTTGTACAGATTTTAATGTCAGCATTTGCAATTAGTTAGGTGACCTCACTCTTGGATTCTGCTCATGCTTTCTATTAGGTAGAGTATTCACTTTAGCAGGTTCATTTGCAGAAGATGGCCATTATTACCACCACAAATAATTTGAAGGTTAATGGTTCTAATATGTTACAAATATGTTTAAAAACAAAACAAACAACAACCCATAATGTCCCACTGCTGGGCTCGGGTCTCCTCTCAGGAGAGGGTTAAGGCCATACGTCCCCACGCTGGCCAAGTGCGGGTTGGGGACTGGCAAGAATACGTTGTGGCTACGTAAATCTTGCCGTTGGATGTTTTTAAGCCGCCCGAAGGCCTCCAACTAAGCTTTCTCGACTGTTATCGTATGATAACAACCGGGACCGACTGCTTAACTTGACCTCCGAATCACGGAGACGCTCATGGTAACATGCCACCAACGGTCACCCATCCAGGTACTGACCGCGCCATCGTTGCTTACCCTCAATGATTGTTTCTAATCACCGAGTGCAACTGGGCTATGAGCGCCGCTCAAATATGTTTATACAGGGTAATATGATTTATCAAATATTGGGCTTGATAGCTTTTGTAAGTTAGCCTTTCGGTCTAGTAGTTTTTGGTCCTGAATTTCACACCAGAGGGTAGTGGTTTCGAATTCCACCCTGAGCAAATATTTTTTTAATCTTTTTCTTTTGATGATATGGCAATCAGCCGGATCAGCTATTTCTGCCAATGTCAAGTATTTTAAAGTCTTTAAATCTTGAGTCTTCGAGGCTTTGTCGTGATGATATTAATAATAAAAAATGTAGGTGAGATGAAAATGGGAACCGTCTTTCGAAAAAACAGAAAACGACCTTTTTTTTGACAAATGTGAACCTTTGTGTGTAATATGACTTTTGTCTGTAATATGTACGTATCAATACATATAAAATAATGAAATTATAACTCAAGTTGTAAGCAGTATGTCACATGTTGACAATCTTTTGACAGTTTACAATCTCGCTAGGCAAATTACAATCTAACGGTACTTTAAATCTGCGACAAATACGACAATTGTTCGTTCAGAGGTATAAGATATATTAGGTAATATTACTAGCTTTTACCCATGACTGCACAGTTGTTAATTAGTATTACTATTAATAAGAATAAAAATAATTAAAAAATAGTTTATTTAAAAAAGCACAACACTTAGTACATATGTTTTCATTTCATAGAGATAGAGTGAACGTCAGTGTTTATGGTAGTATAAACTCTGTTACAGACACTAAGTATGACAATCAGCACTGCAACAGCGCCTTAACGTGCTTTTGAGGTACGGAGGAGTTTCAATGTGTAAGGTTGATCACCAATCCATGGGCTGAACTGATTAGGGTTTATTTACTTGGCAAATGTTAACCCTCCTGACTAAAATTTAGCCTAGGCCTCCTTTCTATAATATCAAAATTAATGTTACTACCAAAATTACTTTCCAGGCTAAAATGTCGTCGAGAAACGCAAAAAAGAACGTTCCCGCAACAAAATCAACAAACACAGTTGTAACTAGAAAAAAGTCTGCCCAACAAAACCGTCAACCTCGCGCCAAAAATAAGAAAGTGGCAAAACCGGTTGTTGACAAAGAGCCTCCTAAACCAGAGACAAAATCGACTAAAACGTGTAATGCAACATGTGTGAAAGATACTCCACTTAAAACTAAAGTGAAAAATTTAGTGCAGTTGGTGGAACAAGTAGAGTATTATCCGGATAAATTGAAACGAGCAATGTGCGCGAAAAAAGTCTTTCTAAAACCGAAGCATAATTTTAAAGTTATTGCTGTTGCTAATAAGAGAAAATTGAGCGTGCCGCAGAAAGAAGGTAAGCCATATTTAATATTTTTTTAAAAATCCTTTAGTAAGACTTTCATTGCAGAATTCTAGTATTCAGAGACAATTAATGAATTTGTGGAACCTTTAAGAACGAAGCGTGGTCGTGACCTTTAGTTTTAATTTTCATACGCGACGGTAGTTATTTACTAACAGATGGCCCATTGACTTTTTCCTCTTTACCTCCCCTTCTATAATGTTGTAGAGCTAAAATCCTTTGGCGCTCAGTAAATAGTGACACATTCAATGTTCAGTTTACGGGGCTGCATAGATGCGTCATTATTTTCTTATCGCGAATGGACTATAATAACATAACCGTTACATCCAGTCGCCATCGGTCCTCTTACATATGTCGTCCCGCCATTTGGCCAGAGGACGTTCCACACTACATTTGCTAAGACATGGTTTCCATTCCAGAACAAACTTACTTCTAATATATTTTTCTGTATTACAGGAATAAAATCCACATTACCATTGAAGACCTATAGCAGAAGTACCACCAAGTCTACTAAGAGAACAAGCAATTCGGAAGTATCTATAGTAGAAATGGTTAAACTGATAGAAGAGAATCATACCCTCAGCGATGAGGATTTCATGGAGATACTGACCTGTCCCAGCCCAGTTTGGTGGGAAGATCCACCTGACGAAGGATATATGGAAGGTATTTGTCTATTTGTGTAATATTGTTTTGGGATTAGGTTGAACGCGTAGAACTTTCCTTGGATATCAGCAGCCTTATCAGCAGCTTTTAATAGACGACTGCTGGAAATAAATCTCTCTCTTGAAATGAGGTTTTGGTGTTTCAAGTTTGTTTCAAGTTATCGTTCTGTTTGCAGTGTCTTTGTCTTGCTTAGTTGATTCTCTTAATCAGCTCATAAGACACCCAAGAGATGTATAAGAGTGACGACACTTGTCATTCCTGATCCATTAAAGTGATACCACAGCCTTACCGAAACCCAGTCTTTCTTTTATGGAATAGGGGGCAAACGAGTAGACTCATCGCCTGATGGTAAGCAATTACTGCTGGCTATGAACGTCCAACACCAGAGGCATCACAAGTGCGTTGCCGGCCTTGGGGGATGGGGAGGGGGATGAAGGGAAGGGTTGGATTAGGCCTCCGGTATCCTCGCTTACTCGGTGAAACACAGCGCTGGCGTTGTATCACACCGGTTTTCTGTGAGGCCGTGGTATCACTCCGGTTAAGCCGGCCCATGTATGCCAAAGCGTGGTTCTCCCACGGTAATGTCTTATGAAATTATTTCGTTGGTTTTCACCGAGTTAAGTGCTGGCGCCTTACCTAAATTGGTGGAAGGGGGGTGCACAACACACATCGTTCAAAGATCTATGTGCTCATAATCAAATCTACCCACATAAAAAAATATACATTGTTCCAGATGCCATATTTACAAGATCACCCAGCTCATCATCATCACCACCACCACCAGTTGTTAAAAGCTCTGTTGATGACATCAAAACAGAAGAACAAACAACAAACAAAACAAACACACCAATAACCGTTTCTTCTTTAATAGATTTCGAGAATGTCATTGAAGAATTCAAAATCTCACCCACTTCGAAATTCAGTAAAAAGAAACAAAAACTAGAAAGTGTATTGGGCAATATTAAAAGTGTTAAAACGAATAGTAAAAATATCAATCCAAAAAAGCAAAATGATAAAAATAATGAAATAGTTAAAATTGGCAAGGGCGAAAGTAAGAAGGTGTCTAGTGCAACAGAAGAAGATGATCTTTCAGACTTAAGTTTCAATGAAGAAGAAGTTTTGAAGAATCTGGAGAATATGGATATACCTATAGAACAAGAACAAGACTTCATACAATGCAAAAAAGAATTGCAAACATTAAAAAACATACAAGCCATAAACTCATTACAGAGAGACAACAATAAAGTACCTGATATATTACCGCCATTAAAAAGAAAACCAGATTTAAATATAAATAATGTTAGAATAAAACTAGATGATTCTGAAAATTTAGATTACAGTTTAGATGTTGTCTCTCATTCAAATTTTCGATTCATATCCGATGCTGATTTGAGTCTTGTTGAGCCTAATTCTAAATATAGTAATAAAAAAATGAAAATTGTTAATATAAGTTCCAGTTTAGGCGAAAGTAGTTCAGTTATGGATGTAGATACCGTCGATTTAAAAGACTATGCGATAAAAACTGATATTTCGAGTCCCGACAATCGTGATAAAAGTAATGAAATTGTACAAAAGAAAGTAATAAATGATTTATCCGAATATATAACAGTTTATAAAATTGTATCAAATGATAATGAAAAGAATGAATTAAATAGTGAAAGAACGAATAAAAGTCCTGAGAATTCAACCAATAAGGTCGATAATGCCAGAGGGAAATTGAACAATTTTTTTAAGAAACGCAAAAGCGCTAAACGTTTAAAAAAAAGTGACGTGATATTTACCCCCATTCCAGCGACAGATATCAAAAATTTGAAAATAGAAAAAGAAAATAGTGACGTCCAGACTAATGGGGAGAATGAAGATAATCGATTAAAACCATGCGATTGTTGTGTCGTGAAAACCGAAAATGGAACGAAAAACTTTTCGTGTGACAGATGTGAAAAGGCGCCAATTTTTGCATGCGCATTATGTAACTTTCTTGCTGATACTAACGAGCTTTATAAGAATCATGTCGCTAAGTGTAAAGATGTGGCTAGAATAACATGGCAGAATAATCTAATTACAAATCAAACTTAGTTTAAAAATAAAAGTTAGGTTTTATTTCAATATAGAAAGGAGATTTAACTACCTGCAATAATTAAAAAAACGATTTTATCTATGATATAGAAGCAAGTAGTGATAATACTAATGTAATAAATTCTACCTCACTTAGGCGACTTAGATGGAATTTAAATTTATGTGTTAGCAATTAAATTCAAATTGGTTTGTGCATCATCATTAGAAAATAAAATATTTATAAATCTCTTACGAATGTTTAGTTTTTTTCTAACACTTTATTGTAATCTGTGGGAGTAATTTCGTTAAAAGAGGCGACAAATTTTTAACTATTGCCTGCGGCTTCGTAGTTCTAGTAGTAGTATTTCATGTTTCTAACCTTGTAAATAATGAAATGCCATACTCATTCATCCTTTTGGGGATGTAATTCCCAATCCATAATGAGTGTTAACAACAAGACTCATCAGCTGCCATAATGTCAAGTTTATAGCCTCATCATACGAGAAATACTAATTGCACGCGGTTAAACCACCATCAAATATACTATGTACATAACTCTCACTCTTATAGACACTAAGAAATACCGACTTTAATGTCAGTGTAATTAGATTTAAAATACCTCGCACAGAACCACATTAGCCTGTTTTTCATGAAATATGGTTGTAGATAGATGGTTGTGTATTTTTAATATATTTGTTGTAGCGGGATAAAGCAACAAATTTTTGTAATTGTATGGTAGGATTTCACCCTTTACACCCACACCTAGTCAGCCTACATAATTCATGTACCTATTAGTAAAGGAGTTACAGACAATTTTAGTCGATTTTAGCCGTTTGGTGCCGAGATATAATCGATTTTATGTTATAAAAATGAATTTAGTTTTTTTACTCTTTTTTGTAGACAATTTTTTTGGCGTATGGTATGAATTTTCATGGATATTTTAAGTTTTTTTTTGTCATGGAATATCAATTAAAATAATCTCAATGTGCACTTTTCTTTTATACCAACTATAGGATTGCAAATGCGGACTAGTACTTATAAGACGTCATCTCACGTAAACAAAATGTTGCCAACTTTATCACGTGTTTCGCCTTAATTTATCACAAGAAATAAATGTTAAACTTTCTTATGTTATTTACTGTAAATCTCTTATTTACGTGATATCTCAATCTAACGATTTATCAAATATTCGGTCCTAAAAGCTTTCTATGGATATTTTCCCCAAAACTAGGAAAAAACTAAGTTGATGAAAGATTAATTTCTCTCTGTATTCGAAAGTTCAAATAATGAATAAGGCTGATATGTATATTATGTAATTGTTATTTGTATATAGCAGCCACCTCTTTATGTAATATTAGTGAATACCTCATGTTAACTGAGTGTTGCCTCTATTAAATATACATTTACCCATAAAAATCGTTTTTCTTTAAACAATCTTCAGTACTGGCCTAGAAATGATACACATCGACCTCTAGAAAGAGACATTCGGATAATTTCGGCTTTGTAGAGCGTTGTCCTTTTCGCACGAAATACTCACAGTCCGTAAGTCCACCGCATTTGTCGAACGACCGACAAAACGTAGCAAATGTAGTGTGCGAAATTAGCCAAATGCCTCTTTCTACAGTTCGATGTGCATGATTGCTTGCCCAGTACTGTAAATGTTTTATTAATTATATATCTCAGCCTTCTGACCCCGGACTAGACAGACAGGATCTGTTTAGTCCGGGGTAACCAGACCGCTGGTATACATACTTATATATTACTAAATATCTTTAACTATCTACTGCTGAACTTAGATAGGTACTCTTTATACCTTAACTGGGAAACGAGCCACGCTTCGGCACGAATGGGCCTGCTCGACCGGAATGATACCACGGCCTTACAGAAAACTGGTGTGAAACACTGTACTACTCTCTCACTGTGAAACACAGCACTGTTCAGTATACCGGAGCGGGAGGCCAACACCGCAACCCCCTTACCGTCCCCCAAAGGCCGGCAACGCATTTGTGACGACTTTGGTTGTCAATGGGCAGCAATAATTGCTTACCATCAGGCGATACGTCTGCTAGTTTACCCTCTATTCCATTATAAAATGGCGCTGTAAGAAAAAAACAGAAATATTTCGTGAAATCTTTATTTTTTATCTTGAACCCTATATCTGTGTTGGCATTCTTTTGTGTACAACAAATTCAGTATTTCAATGTCCTTCAAATTGAGATCCGTTCTGTGCCCCATTGACAGAGTCCTTTGCCACAGATGATCCTAAAAAAAAATTGGATATCTAACACATAACGCCATTTCACTTCAAATTAAAAGGACAGAATTACAGTACACATATACTCCTAGCGGACATAATAGTTATACATAATACTGTACGTAGAAAACATCCACTTCAGGAGTGCCGGCAGAAGTGAAAACTAGAATATTATTTTATTTTTTTATTTATACTTTATGCACATTAATAGTGACAAAGGTGGACTTAATGCCGTAGGCATTTTCTACCAATCGACCTTAGGGTGATGCAGAGCCAACACAAGGTAGATGCACAAAACTAAACATAAGTTTATATCATATCTGAATAATAAATAATTAAACCATAAATAGTAATTATATTAATACATATAATGAACACGTATTTAAATACATACATTTACATACATATAAATACACATAAATACACATGAAACAATACGAAAATATTAATGTTGTGCATTGTTGATATTTTGGAATGGTAAGGGTATAATTTTGTACGGATTGCTTTAATTATCAGTATAAAAGTATAATTATTTATGTGGTAAAATATAATATTCATTTATTGCGCTATCCTACACAAACGATAATTTATGGTCTACTCTCCCTCCGTTTTACGAATTTTCAATCAAGTCACGTGTCCTGATGCGAGTTTAATGTTTTTTATCCATCACAAAAAAAGAATGATGCTAAAGAAGTTTTTACTTCAAACATTTGTATATCATACAAATATTTGGTCCGACCCGTAAAACGAACCAAAGGCTCGAAATCGAGTACAGCTATCGCATTCACTGGCACTGCGCCACCGAGGTTTCATTCTTCTTCTTTTGATGATATGGCAACCAGCCGGATCAGCTATTTCTGCCAATGTCAAGTATTTAATGTCTTCAATTCTAAGTCTTCCAAGTCTTCAAGTCTTCGTCATGATGGAATTAATGTTAAAAAATATAAAAAAACGTGGATGACATGCAATGGAGACCGACCGTCTCACCGAGGTTTCATCTAGCTACCTAGTATTATCTGTCAAATAAGCTCTAATAAATTGTCAAATTGTCGTTGCTTTCTGTAGAATTAATTTAAAAAAAATATGATGTCAACCTTACTATAATAATTGGTGTAACAATAAAAAAGTTTTAACAAAACATGAAAATGGTCTCTGATATAGTTTTATACTAATTCATAGACAGTTTTATCCGTTGAAAACTATCTTTTTGAAGCATGTAGCAGGAATTCGAGTTTAGAGGTGTCAGATTTCCCTCGTTTTTTCTTGAAACCACAGAAAAAAAAACAAGTATACTCAGGACATTGAGGAGGTCAAAGTATTTTCGTATATGAGGTTTAAATTTACAACGCTCGGAGTAATAGAAAGCGTTGAGGGGACCCTTAAGCCCTATAAACTATCATTAAATTTGTGCTTAACATGTCTATAAAAGTTTTTATTAAAAAAAATATAAGTAAGAGCCAATAGGGTAGATGACACTTTACTCAACTTATTTACTTTTTATTATCTGTTAAATAAAAAATAAAATGTAAAATACACTAAATACAAACTCGTAAAGTAACCGTTTTAAACTATTCATAATTGAGCAATATATTTCAGAAAAGCTGTAATAATTATTTTTGCAGAGATGTTTTGTGACATTTTTTTAATTAAGAATAGATCGGTATTTATTTACGATGCGGTCTAGCTTACTATATAAATACTTCTTACCTGCACTGGGGACACAGTTTGCTGGCCAAGCGAACAGTCAGCACAGAGATAGTTAGAAGGCGCGTGGGTGGCGCTTGTGTAATCATACGGCATGATCTCTCCGTCGGAGTTCCTTATAGCTGCTTCCTCGGGCAAACGCTCCAGATAATGTTCCATGCCTGATTTTTACAAGAATAGATAATACTATTATTATATTTGGACACAATGGTTTGAAAACAAACAAACTGGAAGTGTCTGTTTGTAGTTTTCATATTCACAAGTTTTTACTTAATACAAAGAAAGTATTTTTTTTATTTTATGAAATAGGGGGAAAGCGAGCAGTTGTATCGCCTGATTGTAAGCAATTACCGCCGTCCATGGACACCCGCAACACCAGTGGCGACAAGTGCGTTGCCGGCCTTTGGGGGATGGGAAGAGGTGTTGGGGTATAGACCTCCGGTATCCTCACTTGTTCGGTTTTCTGTGAGGCCTTGGTGTAACTCCGGTTGAGCCGGCCCATTCGTGCCGAAACGGTCCCACGGTATTACGGTGTATACGGTACTTGCATCAAAAAATCATTTTTTTTTATTTTTGTCTGTCTCTTTGCTCCGGCTAATCTCTAGCTCTAGCTAAAAAATCTGGACGGATTTTGACAGGATTTCCACTGCCTGATAGAGGTTGATATAAGGAGTACCTTAAGCAACTTTTTTAGAGAAGCTTCGTCACTCGGGCTCATACGTAAATTAAACCTAGATAGACAACGAATTATTGTGCCCGTCACAAAGTTATTTGTCATGGATAGGAATAGAACCTTCAGCCTCGGGCTTGGCAGTCATTATCTGCATGTCCTTTATAGAATCGTAAACTATGCATTTGATCATGTCATGATCTTCAGCAAAGTGTTGTGCATGAGCCCACAAAGGTTTCTCATTTGGTACGACTAAGTTTCCCCCTCCGCGTTGCCTGTATAAAAATAAAACAAGTTAAAAACATAAATGGCCATCTTCACTCACCTGTTTTTATATTCTTCCAGTGAACAGTAACATAATTGTCTCTATCATATCTATTGGACATCATGGGTACACCCAGGATACGGAGCAGAAGATTGAGAGTGTGAGCAGTATGACCTGGGTCGCCTTCGACTATACGCGGAAGGTGTAAGCTCTGAAATAAACAGGCTGTTATAGAAAACTATGGTCACTGTTAGACAAAGGCCCCTCTTTAGAAAAAAGATATTGTCCTACTATATCTCGGTGGCCAGGCGGGTTGGTATTAGGTTTGTGACAAGTGTTCCATCTCTTCGCAGTGCTGTTGCCCTGATAGTTAGCTCCCTCAGTCGGCTTTTACGATACCCACGTGATGTGTAATGACAATTTTCATATTCTTATACCGTCATCACACTGTTATTTATTTAATCTCTATGTACAAATCAAGCAAAAGCGAACTTAATTAATATCCGTAGGTTTTTTCTACCAATCAGCCTTACTTACATAACCATGGTCCTTCGAACCATAACTGTTTAAAACATGTTTCTCCTCTTATATGCCAGCCTCTTCCGTTGCTTGCCACTGAGTAAACTAGGTAACGAGCATCTAGCCTCCACTCCTTTTAGGAGTAACAGACGGTTTTCTATGCATAGGCCTGCCAAAGTGTCTGTACTTTGCCTGATGGAAAGCATAAGCAGAATTCAAATTTAGTGGTCACTAGTGTGCACACAGTCATTGCGGATGCAGGCAATGCAGCATGGTGACCCACACTATGGCGGCCTAGGCCTGATATTTCTGCATCATTTGGCGTCTGGAATCGCACTCACCAACGAAACTACACGAATGCTGTCACTTAAGATAAATCTGTATGATTTTTGTTTCTTGGGCAATGATAGTTATCCTTAGCAATTATCAGTTCAGCATTTCTGCTAAAGCCTTAATTCGAGAGAATAGGTCTCAACACATACCTGGTTCCCTTCCATATGTCCCAGTCTTGGCATGTCTTCTCCACCAGTGCTGGAGAACCATAGGATATTCTTCGGAATCAAACGCATATCGTTAAGGTCGTGGAATATGACACAAGAGGCAATTTCTATACTGGTCATAGCTTTCCGGAGCTCTTGCATGGCTTTTGAGTGCCCTGGAAAAAAAATATTACGCCATAGAGTTAAATGGGTCTCGTATAATCTAGATGATTAGAAATTCGGAGGATAGCGCCATCTAGTATCAAGTAGTGCACAACTTTTGACATTATGATTACTATTCTGTTATTTTTAACGCTAGATGGCGCTAGATTATTGATTTTAGGAGATTCTATTTGGTCCTGAATGGTTAATCAAATACTAATATAACTCTAGATGTTTCGATAGACCTACAAAAGTGAAGCTTGTTAGCTGTATGGGCCAGTATTTTTACACGATACAGTGAATTAACATCGAAGCGATTTTCTAGAGCATTTAGCAAGCAATTTAGTGAATTTTTGAGGTAAAAGTGTTGTCATTAATAAATATTGTGTTATTGAAGTAATACTTCTCTTAGCGCGTTAGGAAAAACTGATGAGAGTAATTTTAACGATGCGCGCGCACCCGTCACGAAAAACCGACACCCTGAAGTTAGCTATAATCAACATTTTAGTTTTTCAAATTTCTATCTTGTTACGCCAAAAAAATATAACTTCTAACGCGTGTACGTACCGACACCCGTTTTTTTTTGTAATCAACCAACTAATTTTATTTAATTAATACCCGGCTCGTAACAATATAATGGTCCTTAAAGAATAGCTTGATGTATGAGAGTTGTTGCTAGTGTGATTTTATAACTTAGCTGCACTCGGTGATTAGAAATAATCACCGAGTGTAAGCAACGACGGCGCAGTAAGTACCTGGATGGGTGACCGCTGGTGGCATGTTACCATAAGCGTCTCCGTGATTCAGAGGTCACATTAAGCAGTCGGTCAGGGTTGTTATCATACGACAACAGTCGTGAAGCTTAGTTGGAGGCCTTTGGGCGGCTTAAAAACATCTAACGGCTAGATACGTCGTATTCTTGCCTGTCCCCAAGCCACACTTGGCCAGCGTGAATACGTATAGCTTTAACCCTCTCCTGAGAGGAGACCCGAGCCCAGCAATGGAACATTATGGGTTGTTGATATTGATATATATACATTTTAGGCGTGTATACGTATACAAGTGTTTAAAACATATTTCTCCTCCTATACCCCAGCCTCGAGCGTTGCTTATCATCTGATAAACCAGGTTACTGGAGTCTCCAGCCTCTACTCCTTGTAGGGGAACGGACTTTTAATGAGCCTGCTAAAGTGAGTATACCTTGCCTGTTGGTGAGCATGCGCAGAATCCAAGAGTAGTGTAATACTTTGACAGAGAGAAACACCTACGTATGGTTATTCCCTACCATGCTGCTCTATGGGTCACCCGTCAGTTTTGCCCCCAAAACAAAGAAAACACCTACTAGAATCTTCATCCATGGAATAAAAAACAATCCCAAGCGGCCAAATCTTTTCTTTATAAAATCCGTCGTTGTCTTCAGTTAATTCGTAGTTGGTGCCAGATTTTCTGGCGACAGGAACTGCCTTTTCTACTAACTCGCCACATTCACTGTTGTAATGGTAGTTAATGAAGTTGCGATCCTTCCATGTCAGTAATCCTGAAGGACCATTCTCTTCCTGATTTGGAGAAACAATTATATTGATTAAGTAACTGAACTAAGTTTATAATAACTGTTTAATAAGTCTTAATTAAAAATAGTTAATTAATCATTTTATCAGATATCTGCCAGTGAAAGTCCCGTCTAAATCGGTGCAACCGTTCCAGAGTTTAGGGAAAACAAAGGCAGAAAAAATCTTAAAAATATTTTGAGGTGTAAGTATCGTTTACACTACCATATGTATTTAATGAAGCTGTTAATTTGAAATTACAAACATACACTTCAATATTTTCTATTTTTACTTATTTTTCTTACTTTATTTACTTATTCAAATAACTAGTAGTTACCCGTGGTTCTACCCGACATGTGTGATAACCGACATATCGCGGTAAAAACTAGACCACGTTACGTACTGAGCATGTATCTTTCCATCGATGAAAATATTTTCAAAACAGTTTTTTATTCAAATTTAAAATCATTTATTCAATTAAAACTCGTAACATTTATAAACGGTTAATTGAAGCTACCGTTAAAAATCATAGATCGTCACAAACAGACGCCACAGCATGTACTGGACTGTCAAAGTAAATTAGGTGAAAACACCAAAATCTACTGCCCACTTGTGTCGATCTACAACTTCCAATTTCCAAAATCCATAGAGCCTATAGGTATACCTTAACTGCATCCAAGTTGTTAGTGCGTCCTGTAAATAAACATATTTTTATTATTTTTCAATCTAAAAGAGAAACACAAAATATATTTCTAGTGTGGGCGTTTTCTTTTATGAGCTAAACAATAGACAAGCTTGATTGCCTCGTTGGCGCAGACTGCTGTGCTTGAGGTCCCGGCTTTGGAACTCGAGTCGCATCAAATATTTGTTTCAGCGTTGCGTGTTAAAATGTCCTAAAGTAAAATATATATTTTTTAATTTTATATATATTTATCCACGCTACAACTACCGCTAAACGCTACCACTGCGATACTCGGTATCGCAGTGGTAGCGTTTACGAGTGTTGTACTTGGGATCTCGGTTTCGATACCCGGGTAATATTTGTGTCGGAGTGTGGGTGTTTTCTATGTATAATATGTATGTATTTAAAAAAAAATTAATGTTTTTATATCAGCTGTCTAATATCTATAGCACAACCTCTGATTAGTTGGGGACTAGATGGCGTTGTGTGTTAAAATGTTCGAAAATATATTTATATATAGGTTGCAAATATTTGTGGTGGTTCGGTGGAAGGAATGGAGGCTGGATGCTCCGGTTACCTATCTTACTCGGTGGCAAGCAATGGAAGGGGCTGGAGTATAAGAGTAGAAACATGTTTTAATCACCTATGGTTCGAAGGACCATTGGCAAGTAAGGCCGATTGGTAGAAAAAACCTACGGGTATTTATTTAATTCGCTTTTGCTTAATATTTACATATGGATTAAATAAATAATAGTGTAATGATGGAATAAAATATGAACACTACCCCCTTCACATCTCGTGGGTGTAGTAAGCCGACTGAGGGAACAACGACCAGGACTAAAGCACTGCGAAGAGATGAAACACTTGACACTATCCAACCAACCGGTCTGGACAGCGAGGTACAGTAGGACAAAACCTTTTTTCTCAAGAGTTGTAATGTCAAAACTGTTGAAGAAGGCAAAAAATACCCTGTATTCTGACACTTGCTCGCAGCATTTCCACAGCCATTTTTGTTATATCTTGCTCATTAAGGCATTTGTATCCGATCTTCATATCCTGTGAATCAATAAGAAATAAATAAATATTTCAGACATCTAACACACAACAGCATCTAGTCCCAAGCAAAGCTTATGTTATGGGTACTAGGCAACTGATATAAATATATATATACTTTTTTTCCTAACTACATACTTATTATAAATAGGAAACTCCCAAACTCCGTAACAAATATTTGCAGATCGTACAAATATTTAGTCCGACCTGGGAATTGAACCCGAGACCTCAAGCACAGTAGTTGCATACCCTACCACTGCGCCACCGTGGCAGTCAAATGGTTTACATTCTCTGGGCAAATATGTTGCATACGTACAGCAACACTGTAGCGAGAAGCCATATGTAGACATCCCTTCATAGTTTACACAAACCTTTAAACCAGCAATTCTTGTATATATATAATCTGAATCTCAAAAATAGAAAAAGAAATCTAATGGTAATGGTGCCCCCCGGGAACGGGCCAGGTACCGCAGACGACTCAGGCACCGGAGGTCGCTAAACGATCTCCGTCCTCCATAAGCGCAAGCCTGAGGGTGACAGGTGAGGCCACCTATCACCCTTGCAGAAACAGGGTGGGGTGGCGACGCGAGACATATAAAGTGCTCGCGCCCTTTTCTGTACAAATTAGGGACGCGAGTGTTCCTACTCAGGAGGGGGCCACCTACAAACAGTGAATGGCCTGAGATACGTCAGGGTTCCAGGGTTTTCCTTCCTAGGGTGCAGTCCGACGGGGAAAAAAAAGGTAATAGAGCCTCGATGATTTCAGTACGAACGGTCCGGCTCGTCTGCGGCGGTAATACCCTTGAACAGAAGATCAACGTAAAGTGACAGTGGTGGTACTGTCGTGTTTTGTCGGTGAGTGCGAGACCGTAGACCCAAAGATACTGAAGCATCACTACGCCGCCATAGTATGGGTCACCATGCTGCATTGTTGTATTTGATTGCCTCTAAAACAGCGGGAGCGTATGTGATTCGACTGCTGTTTTAGAGCTCTCGGATTCGATTCCCGGGTAAAATCAAATGTTTGTACGATCTGCAAATGTTTGTTTCGGAATTTGGGTGTTTTCTATGTATGATATGTATGTATCAGTTGTCTAGTACCCATTTTTTTTACGTGATCCGTGGATCCTCGGGCCTTCACCCCACCGGGGTTTGCGGCGAGGCGGTGTGTCGGAATCGAACCGACTAAAACCACACGGTGTGCCACTCTGCGCCTGAGACGGGAGGGATCCGGGAACCGCTTTCTTACGCCATCCGGACCCCTCCCAGCGTCTGCCCGCACTGCAGCGGGCTCCGTCCTCTCATGGTAAAACTCTCAATTTAGGCGACGTACGGCACACGCGTAACCTCGCCCCCTCGCGGCTGGCCTGTGAAGCGGATGGAGGGGAACGCCATCCTAACGCCATCTTACGCCATCCGGGCCCCTCCCAGAGTTGTCTAGGACCCATAACACAAGCTCTGCTTGGTTTGGGACTAGATGGCGTGGTGTGTTAGATGTCCGGGATATTTATTTATTTATTC
Organism: Hyphantria cunea; assembly: GCA_003709505.1. Taxonomy (NCBI): domain Eukaryota; kingdom Metazoa; phylum Arthropoda; class Insecta; order Lepidoptera; family Erebidae; genus Hyphantria; species Hyphantria cunea. The sequence goes on along the minus strand of PKRV01000095.1, from coordinate 139,744 downwards.
GCAATGAGTATGTTGACCACTATTCTTGAATTCTGCTTATGCTTTCCATTGGAGAATATTAGGAATATGTTTGCCTCCATAACAAGAAAAACTTGAAAACTATGTGGCCCGGGTCATTATAATAAATCAGCTCATTCATCAAAATCGATTCAGTATTTTAGGTGCTAGTAATAAAAACTGCCTCGGTGGCGCATTGGCAGCGCGTTTGTCATCGTCGGTTTCGATTCCCACGCCAAATATTTGTATGATCTGCAAATATTTGTTTCGGAGTTTGGTGGTTTTCCATTATGTTATAATATAAAAATTACTAAAAGTTTTTAAGTTTTCTATCAAATCTATCTGTCATAGTAATGTTTACTTTGAAGCTAGATGGCGTTGTGTGTCAGTTGTCTATAGTATTTATTATACATAGACTGCCAAAAATTACAACCTATCTTTCGTTGTAATCGGGTAAAAAGTTATATAAATATCTCAGGAGCATACCACCACAGTTTCATCGAAATCATACTCTCCTGCAGGGCAGTCCTTCCTCTTGTCAGGGTTGCTAATGTACAAAATTTTATCTTCTTCATTGGCGCTGTAGTTCACTGGTGTTTTAAAAAACTTTACACAGACCTCGCGTTGGATTTTTTCAAACGTCTTCGATATAATATCTTGAGAATGGTAGTCTAAGAAAATAATATAAAATTTAAACAAGCTCGGCCAAGTACGAGCTGACTCTCATATCTAACTATCACAGATCATAAAATACAGGCTGGGGACAGACTTATGGACAGCGGCGAAGTCTTTGTAATGGGGTCCCGTTTTACCCTTTGGGTACGGAACCCTAAAAATGATGATGATTGTTCTTTTAGCGGGCGACCGTCAACAGAGCCCAGTTCACTATGCAAGAGATATTAAAGTACACAAGTGTGTGCACAAACACAGGTTCACTCTCTGTTCTCTCACTTGGGACCTTATTATTTGGATCATACGATGGGACGGTTATACGACACGACCGAGGAGAGATCAGGCGCAGAGCTGACGAGTTTACGTGCTCTCCGAGACACGAGGTTAAGACCATCAGAAAAAGTCATTTTTTTCCGACCCGGGAATCGAATCCGAGACTTTGTGGGAAAATAACTCATGACGTCCAGTGTAACGTCCAGTGTAGCAAACACTACCACCACTAGGCCAGTCAACTACATGTCTATTAAACATATTTTTATAATTAGTTAGTATTCTTAGCGTCTAAGAGTTTCGAATACCCTAATGTGACCCGAATAATAACTAATCTAGAATAAAAAAGAAACATACCATAATCTTTATTATTAATAGCATAATGAACGACTCCCCTTTTCCATAAACAATTCCCGCTATTAATATAAAAATAAAATAAAAACGAAACCATAAACAAATTCATCTTGTTTTTATTTAATACTGTTTTATTTCAGCGCCAATTCATACATGAATTCCTTATCATGAAATTGGTTTCAATAAAGTTTTATGGAATAAACATATACCTACTAATAAAATATATTGAATTGTAATAATTAAATATCACAATAATTTATGTGTTTGTGATATCTTTGCATATAAATTGACATCCCTGACTTTTCTTTTATTAAATGACAAGGCATTAGAAACATTTCCTGAGCCCCGAGAGACTTTACAAACATAGGTAATTATATAAATAAACAAGCAAACGATGTTTTGCAATAAAAATAAAAAATATATATTTAGGGGTTGATCGTAGAGGGTTGAAAATTCAGGGTTGTTTGTTTTATAAATGCTGTATCATAATTTTAATTAGGGGTGGATTACCCTTGCAATTAGGAGGATGAAAAATAGATGTAGACCGATTCTTAGACCTACCCGATAAGCAGACAAAATTTCATGAGAATCGGTCAAGCCGTTTCGGAGGCGTTTAACTATGAACACCGCGACACGAGAATTTTATATATTAGATATTCCGGACATCTAATACACAACGCCATCTAGTCCCAAACTAAGCACAGCTTGTACTATGGATACAAGATAACTAATATAAATACTTTTTGTAATTTAATAATTTTTTCAGATGATACAATCATTTGGTACGTCCCGGGAATAGAACCTGACACCTCAAGCATAGCATTCGCATACACAACCACTGCACCAACGGTTTCATGCAATTTATACCGTTTCTGAAAAGCTCCAAATAAGAAGTAACCACGCGACTGAATCCGCAGAAAATATCTATATTTTTTTTTGATAATGAGTTACAAATTAAACAAAATACCAATGTTTAAAAACAATTTATTTAATAATGAGAACACCACAATTGACTTAGTAATTAAAATTCTAAATATACATAGAAATCTTAGAACTACATTAAAAACAAAACATTTTATATGTCCATTGGCAATAGTTTTCAAAAAAAAAAAAAAAATTATGATTTTGGCGGCCGAATGTCGTCCATTTTGAATTCGTGAATTATTTTATAGGTTAAAATAACTTTTGTCCATGTAGTGACTTGGTTTGGGAATAAAAAGTGTTACCACCTCTATTCACCCTGTGGGTGTCCGCCGACTAAGAGAGAAAGGAACAACGGCACTGCGAAGAGAAGGAATCCGTAGTGCCGTTATGTGCCGTGGGAGAGCCACGCTTCGGCATGAATGGGCCGGTTAGACCGGCCGATTCGGTGATACTACGGCTTCAGAGAAAACCGGTGTCAAATAGCGCTTGCGCTGTATTTCACCGATTGAGAGAGGATACCGGAGGCCCATACCCCAACCCCACCACCTATCCCCATCCGGCAACGCACTTGTGACGCCTCTGGTGTTGCAGATGTCCATAGGTGGCTATAATCGCTTACCATCAAGTGATACGCCTGCTCGTTTGCCCGCGATTCCATGTAAAGAAGGAAATCTTGAAACAAACCCCCGTGGGAGGGCCACGCTTCGGCATGCATGGGCCGGCTCGACCGGAGTAATACCACGGCCTCACAGAAAACCGGTGTTTAACAGCGCTTGCGCTATATTTCACCGATTGTGAGAGGATATCGGAGGCCTATACCCCAACCCCTCCACCTATCCCCATCCGGCACCGCACTTGTGACGCCTCTGGTGTTGCAGATGTCCATGGGCGGCGATAATCGCTTACTATTAGGCGATACATCTGCTCGTTTGCCCGCGATTCCATAAAAAGAAAGAAAAATTGAACCAAACCCTATAACAATCTGTTTATAGTGGTATGGTAGGCCAAAACCTTACCAGAGAGCTCTATGCCTAGGAGAGGACATTGTAAGGCTGGTTTTGACTTTGTAAAAGACTGTAAGTATATATATATATCAGACTCTAATCTTCTATCTATGATAGTGTTAATAGTTTAACTTTGAAGTTCGACTGTATTTTTTTACCCGATTGCGAAAGGAAGGTAATGTTTTTCGTGTGTACTACTCGTGCGCGATAACTTGAGACCCGCGTGGAATTCGTCACCCCTCCCCTCATACCCGCGCACCTACCCTATGACGCCCGCAGTGTACAGGTGGCACCGCATTTTTTTGTCTAGTAGTCTCGTACTGGCTTACGTCACGCNTGTGTGTATATTTCTTTGGCACGCCCCCTAGAAGTGCTAAAGAAATCAACACACATACTATTTTAATTGATATATTTGATATTAATGATATATACACAAATATTTTAATTGTTAATAAAATATTATTATACTTTGTTGTTGAGTTTTCCTGAGTGAGACTTAGGGCGATTTGCCCATCGTTAGACATAAGCTACTAAATAAAAATTAGTTAAATGCAGTTAATCGCATAAACACATTTAACCTTAACGAATTTAGTGGCCTATTGCACAATGATGATAGCAGGCATATTTTGTTGAATATGTTCATGGGGTCGCGCGCCGGCGAAGCTAAGACGAGCCCTGCGAGTGTGGGCCAGACACACGCACGCGTTTAACATATTTAGCGCCGTTTAATAGCCGAGTTCTCCTCCCCCCAACCCCCAAAGGCCGAAAACGCACGGCGACATTTGCCCGCTATGCTATAAAAAAATGAATTTAAACTTTATCATTTTTTTTAATACCTAAATTCACGTTATTCATAACAATACAGTTTTAATTAAATTCCTATAATACACTTCTCCCTATGAATTGCTCGGTGGTTGCCACGTGACAGCCGATATTTTCCTATTGATCTCTTGCAGAATGAGTCTACATCTGGCCAGCTGTGGAGGTCGCAGCTGCGGTGTGGGGTCGCGGGTTCGTTCCCCGGAGTTGGTAGGAGCGGGCCGTTGGGCACGTCTAAGGGCCCGACGACGTCGAGCACGAGCTTTGAAAAAACAAAAAAAAGCAATTATTATTGAATAGGAATCCGGACGATAATGAATCTGATAATACTAGCTTTGCCATGCGGTGATACCCACCATTGTTGTTGTACCGCGGGCGGGCGGTTTTTTGACTCAAATATTTTTTCTTTATAATAATAATAATAAATCGCTTTATTGTACACCAGGTAATTAAGTACATAACTTAAAGCTAGGTATGTAAGTAGTACAACTGGCGGCCTTATTGCTCAACGGCAATCTCTTCCAGGACACCGTGGGATGGAAATAAATAAATGTATTGGGCAGACGTATGGTGTAGTGTCTCGTGCCTTAAAGAGTAATACGTAAGATCAAAAAAAAATATTAATAATAATAAACATATATTAATAACAATATTATATTAAGTACTGGTGACATAGATATAAGGTAATATATACATAATAAGCGAGATTCATAGGTATTATATACACCCTGGAATTCAATGCAGTAACCCAACTGACCACAATAACCGTTCATTATGGATTATTGTTTTCTCCCAGGTAATGTTCCTTTACCAATGTCTTAAAAGCAGTTTGAGTCTTAGCACGTCTAATTGCGAATGGTAGGGCAATATACTTAAAAAGCGTATCTTTTTACTTAATGATTGTTTAAAACTAGAAAACACTAAATAAAAAGTGAAATTAAGGGAGCGAAATTCAAACTTACAAAACGCTTACTATTGGTCGAAACGTAATGTGATATGAAAGGTCACGTCATCGAAATTATCGGAGTCGAAATTCAAACTGTGTTAGTAGTGTTTGTGAGAAAAATTACCTTCTTCCATGATTTTTATAGCAATTAAAACTGTTTATAAGTATAAAGTAACTGAAACACTGAATAGTAAACAAACACGAAACGACAATGACATCATTGGCCGTGTCAAAAGCGCGCGCAAAATGGCGGCGTTTAAATAGCTCAAATTTGGTCAGTGTTTTGAATTTCACTTTGAAAATTAGTTTGACTATTTTCAAGCCTATTTTTTTTTCTTTGATATAGAGAAATCAATTATCATATTAAGAAATAAAAAAAAACCTTGCATATTCCCTATTAGACCCACAAAAAAAGCGAATACTTACCGCTATCAGTTTTGTCTTTGGGCTTAATATCTTCATCTAATGATCTTGATAGGGATCTCTTCTTTGGCGACTGAAATAACATAATTAATTTAATAAATAACTTATAAATATAAATTAAATATATGTCGGGTTAGGCCCAGACATTAGAAGTAAAAGTTAGATATGGCAATATACAGAATTTATTTCAATAACTCAAATAAATCAGAATATCTTAAACCAAGGAAATTAACAAAGGTGAAGAATTAGTTAAATATCTTACTGTACCAATGAAGGCGGTCACGTAGGTCAGTATTGTAGGTCAGTCAGGGACTGTGGTCCACGTCCCCACCGCAATATAGATAGTACTAATTATCAGAGATAACGTTCCACATCCAATAATCGTGCCGTACTGACTGTAGAGAGACAGTGGTCCGTGCACCAGGACGCAATCATTCGAAATGCGTGCCGCCTCAACAGCGCAGCTCCTTATAAAGGCGATCGCTTAGGGAGGGGTAACGTCACAATATTTTACTAGTTTGAATCCAAGTGTTTTGAGCCAAATAATCGATATAAAATTAAATTGACTAAATAATTTTTCAAATAGTGCGTCCGGTGCACGTTCCACTAGCTCCAACCAGTCGCCATCTCTCGCAGCTGGAATACAGTATGACAGCCGTCATATATAAATAAACTTATAATATAAATAAATAAATTTAATATGTTAATTTAATTTTTGAAACTTCTGATAGAGTATATGATCCTGTCAAAGTGACTAATGATTTTGGTCATAGCATGATTATATATAGCTTTCCTTGCTAACTGGGCTATCTAACAGAAAACATTTATCAAATGTAAACACTACTTTCTTATATTAATGCGTTCAACTAAACACATAAAAACTCTTTAGCTTTATAATGTTATTCACTAGCCGATTCAAAATCGGTCTAGGGGTTCCAGAGATTAGGCAGAACAAAAAGACAGATGAAAAGTTTTAAAAATAGATTTTTTCGTGTCATACCTACTTTCGTATGCATTCAGTGTAAATCAGTTAATTTGAAACTTCAAACAGACACTTTAAGCGCCATCTGCGCCAAGTGTTGTGGGTTCAAATCCTACATGGGACAACTCTATGTGTGATTCATAAATTGTTGTCCTAAGTCTGGGTGTACTTTGTGTCCGTTTCATGTATGTTTGTAAAATATATAATAAATGCTGGAGTTGTAAAAAAAAATCTTATTTATTATTATAGATAAATAGCTGAGTCCTGCTAAAGTCTCATCAATTCACCAGTTCCAGAGATCAGACGGATTAACAGACAGCCAAACACAAAATTTAAAAATAGTTTTTTTGTTTTATCCCATATACTTTCAAATGCAATCATATATTTGTATTATTTGTAATTTAAAAATAACAACCTTTTACTAAATATTTAACAGCAGTTAAATTTGAAGCTAAAAACAGACACATCCATTTTATTTATTTTTATAGATAATAAAACTATAGACAAATAGACCACTGCTGGACATAGGCCTCTTCAATTTCACGCCACTTAGTTCGATCTATGGCTTCTCGCATCCAGCTCCTGCCAGCCGTCCCGCGCAAATCATCGCTCCACCTGGCCTGTGGACGTCCAACACTACGTTTGCCGAGGCGCGGTCTCCACTCAAGAACTCGTTTACCCCAACCGTTATCGGTTCTATGGCAAATGTGGCCAGCACTTCAAATTGCTAATCCTGTGGGATGTGTCGATGGCAAATAGATAGTTCATTTCTAATTTTTAATATAAGTATGGATGTATCATTCATCGTTTACCCGTCTTTTGATCTGTTTTTGATAATGTTGGGCATCATAGAACTGTGGCTGAGACCTTCTCACTCGACCGGTTCTACGTCTGATGTCTTCCACTGCTGGCAAGGAATCAGCACCTCTCCGTGACGCAAAGAATGTGTGACCGCATTTACATGACTTTGAAGCTACTGCTACCTGAAATGGAAAGGAATTAATAAATATTCCGGAAATCTATTACACACCATCTAGACCCAAACTAAGCAGAGCTTGTACTATGGGCACTAGACAACTTATAATATACATTGTTTGTGAGTACATACATACTATACATAGGAAACACCCAAACTCTGAGACAAATATGATCTTGGTCCGACCCGGGACTCAAACCTGAGACCTCAAGCACTTCAAGATCGCATATACTACCCATGCGCCAACAAGGCAGTGAAAACACAGACTTAGGCATAATAAGTTTTACCTACAGCTCTGCTTCCATGTATATAGGTTATCTCAGTAAAGAATAGTCCTTCCGTAAGATCAAAGAATCTCTATACTAAATTTTCTAATGCAAAACATCAAAGCGCAAAATTGAATATCTCGGCCATGTGCTTAGGCACGAAAGATATATGCTGCTTCAACTGATAATGATGGTCAAGGTGGACGAAGGAAGAAATCGTAGCTACGTAATATCCGGGAGTGGAACAGTATCACCTCTGTTGAGAAACTGTTCTGCCTAGTCAATGCCAAGGAGGAGTATAGGAAGCTGACGGCCAACCTCCAGCATAAAAGAGGCACATGGAAATAAAAAGAGAAAATATGAAAGAATAAGTGGCACTCATAGCCCAGTTCCACTCCGGGATTAGGAAAAATCACCAAGAGTAAGCAATGACAGAGCAGTCAGTATCTGGATGGGTGACAGCTGGTAGCATGTGACCATGAAAGTCTCCGTGATTTGGAGGTCACATTAAGTAGTCGGTCCCGGTTGTTATCATATGATAACAGTCATGAAGCTTGAAGGCCTTTGGGCGGCTTGAAAACATCCAACGGTAAGATTACGTTAGCACTAGGCCAGCGTGGGGACTTATGGCCTTAACCCTCTCCTGAGAGGAGACCCGAGCCCAGCAGTGAGACATTATAGGTTGTTGGTTGACTGATTGAAAATATGAAAGTGTAATAGACAGATAGTTACTTTCCAATCTGTATAAATAAAAAAGAATCACAAAATGTATGTACGCGCATAACTTTCGTTAGACTGCACCAAATTGGATGATTTTTTTAAATGTTTGCCATTGTCAGAACAAGGTTCGTGTAGAAAAAAAATAAAAGAAAACTGGAGGTATTATATTTTCTTAGTCCGTTTATTCGTATACATTGCGGCCCTGCGAGAGAAAAAAAAAATTATGATTGTAGAATACTTGCCTGCATTTCACACTTGGGACAACTCTTCGCTATCATTTTGTTTTTACCCATTGTTTTTTAATTTATATAGTAGCTTAGTATCATGATAATAAATACTCAATTCAAAAGAACTATGATAAACACGACACGTTACTCCTTTTTTTACTGTAAAATAATGACAACAAATAATAAATACCACCAGTCTAATTTTTTTAATGACATTGACAAATTACTATATTTTTATTGCAGTGTACAAGGTCGGCTATGATTTGTTTCGTTTAGTGTTCTGTTAATGATGTCCAATTTATGAATGCTCATGTCAAATCCACTTAAAAGTCAAATAAAAGAATTTATTTAATATATAGGAATGTTAATAAATAGCTTTAGCTATATAACTAAGTCCAATCCAATACTAATAATAATACGGCTAAAAGCTTAGTGATCATTACGATTAGGTTTTTTTTTTAATTTTATACACGCAGCTCTATTTTCAATCGATAGATTGGCATTTTACAATAGTTACAACAACAACCTAGATTTATTTCATTACTTTATATAGAACCTAAAAAATATACAAAGACCAAATCATAATATACTTTGCAAATTAAAAAATAGTAACCCACTCTATTTTTTTAATATGTACATGTATTAAAGGTTTTACAGTAGTACCTATACGTAATGAAATTTGACGTTACTGTTTTAAGGATTGTTTTTGCTAATGTTTACAATTATTTTCGAAAGGACACTTGACAGACAGAGTACTTGGAACTATTGGAACAGTGTACAGATTGTACTACTATACACCCTGATTGCAATTAAATATCCACGCAAATTCAACCGTAATGTCTAAAAAGCCTATAAAACCTCCAGAAACAGTAATTTGCGATTATTGTGACAGAAATTTTATGAACAAAAACAGCCTGATAAAACACATATCATTGCATACTTCCCAAAAGAATTTGCCTAGGACCAAAGGACTAACTTGCGAAAAGTGTAATCTTGTATTCAAAAATAAGGGCCTACTGATGTGTCATGTTGTAAAGGTACATCAAACAAAAAGGTAGGATTACGCAGTATAATGTTACGCATACTTTTTTTTATTTACCGCAAGGGTGGACAATGGAAACGTAAATAAAATATTAGAGCACAATATTCAACAACTTAGAACAAATTACTACTACTCAAAATTAATAGGAATTATAGATTTTCTTTGCTTTTTTTTTATGTAAAAGAAGAAATTACAATATGCTTTTATTTAAATAAAGAAAATGCAAGCTGCATTAAGTTCGGCATTCGCCACTTTCTTCATTTTCTATTTGTCGTAGTAAATATTTCTAGAACAGTTTACATTACATTGCATATAAATTGATTGTACTTATTCTAAGCATGTTTTGAAACTTTCATATAATTAATTCAACAGAGTAAGAAGTATGTGTGGTGTGAATATCAGTCTGAAATATAGTGATAAAGGAATGTTGAGGACTGAAAGTTGTAGTGACAAAGATTGAAAAGAGCACGCTTTAATGGTTTGGCCTTATAAAGAGTATGCATGATAGAAGACTCATGCAAGGCAGCTACAGAGTGAATGTGTGAGGGTGGGATAAGTGTTGTAAGAAGACATCCACAGCAAATATGTACCATACCATGAAGTTCTGAAAAATCTGGACCACTTGAAAAGCATAGTAAAGCCTCACAACATTATCTGCGGTTGTTTTTGTATCTATACAACAATAAATGCGGATAACACCGCTGTGCTTAGGTAGTCTAAACTAAAGGTAACGTACATCCCACATTATATAATCAGTGTAAGTCCTGTCAAAATAAGACATTTTTTTTTCATCTAATCATTTATTTGTATACATTCAAATTATCATAATACCTGACTTCTTAATGTAAATTATTTGCCAGGACCTAATACAGGAAAATAATACAAGAAGAATGCTTCTCCTACGAACTTATCTGTCTTGGTGGAGCAGTGGTACTGTATATGACAGCTGTATAGAGATCCCGTATTGATTCTTCGATTGGATCATATACTTGTATAATCTACAAATATTAGTTTCGGAGCTTAGGATTTCTCTATGCACAACTAGTTGAACCAATGCAAGCAATATCCGCTGTTATCTAATTAAAACAAAAGAGTTCTATGTTAAAAGACCGTCTCCTGGTTCTAAGCTAACTCCCCACCAATTTTCAGCCAAATCGGTTCAACCAGTCTTGAGTTATACCTAGTCTAACAAACACAACTTTCTTTTATATATATAGAAAAGAAAGTCTAGGTCTAGTCTAAGATATATATATATATATATAT
>PKRV01000095.1:108984-128783 GCA_003709505.1 Hyphantria cunea | reverse complement strand
TATATATATATATATATATATAGTTACATGTACAAAAGTAGGCATATATATATATTTATACAAGTAGTCCAGTACCCAAAATACAAAGTCTGCTTAGTTCGGACCTAAATGGAGTTGTGAGGTATATGTCCGAAATATATATTATCATTAATGAATTATTCTTTTCACTTTTCAGTTCAACACCGAAGATCTTAGAGAACAAATACCGCCATATATGTCAAGCGTGTCAAATCAACTTTTTCTTCTTGAAGGACTTGAAACATCATATTAGACAGTACCATTTCAACCTCTTTTCTCAAATGCCTTACTGTCATTTCAAAAAAGTAAACCAAGTGTGGTTCGAAAAGGTTTTAAACTCCAAGAATATCGTTGAAATTAAAAAAGTAGCTGAAAATACTTTGCTGATGCGGAAACTAGATGATAATACAGCTATGAAGGTTAGTGACCATTGCACTGAAGTAATTGATTTACATGATTTGTATCCAACTGAACGTGTAAATATAGTGCAGTGCAAGTATTGCGAGAAATCTTATGATAAAAGTTATATTAATAAGCATATTAATGATATTCATTTAAGGTATAAAGACAAAGTTGTGGTTCATAAGTAATTGTTTTGTTATTAACCAGGCGCGTAACTAAAGTGCGTTAGAGTAACGATTGTTTCATGGGCTCAAAACGATTCTGCACATAACTTGTAACAGAAACTTAAATAAAATACCCTATTCATGGACGATATTGATCTTTAAACAACGGTTCTGTTTTATTTTTACCCGACTGCGGAAGAAGGAGGGTTTTTCGAGTATGTGTATGTATATTTCTTTAGCACAGCCTAGAGTTTACACTGATTCGGAGGTCACGTTAAGCAGTCGGTCCCGGTTGTTATCATACGATAACAGTCATGAAACTTAGTTGGAGGCCTTCGGGCGGCTTAAAAACATCCAACGGCAAGATTTACGTAGCCACAACGTATTCTTACCAGTCCCCAATCCGCACTTGGCCAGCGTGGGGACGTATGGCCTTAACCCTCTCCTGAGAGGAGATCCGAGCCCAGCAGTGGCACATTATGGGTTGTTGATGGATTGATTGATTGAGAGTTTAGACGGCTTGTATTTTTATATGAGTGGTGTCAATCAAAATAAAAAAATAAGGTTCCATCTTTTCAATGAATTCAATGAAGATGGTATATAGTAACGCAGTCGGGTTTTTGTTTAAATAATTAACTTTAAATTTGATTCAATTTACCAGTGGATGGAGTGACAGCGAAGACACTAATACAGTGTCAAATCGAATTCAACCTAAATTATAACAATGATATAAAAATACAGTTACTGAGTTAGTACTGATCTTAAAGTTGAAAATAACACAAAACCGTTGCTCGAAGTCAAATAACTTATGAAAAGGGTCGGATGTGGTGTTCAGGCTCTGCCCCCCTAGTCAAGTTGCATTCTACAAACGTAAATGTTACAATTAGAAATCTTACCAATGTAGAATGCCGTAAGTCACTAGAGTTTCTACTCACTCGTCAGAGAATAGAGGTGTAAGTGATTGTATACGAGAATCGATGCGAAATGATTGTTTGCAACTTGACTAAAGGTGCTGTCCTGTATCTGTGTGTAATTTATCTATAAATAATAAATAAATAAATATTTCGGACATTAACACACAACGCCATCTAGTCCCAAACTAAGCAGAGCTTGTATTATGGGTACTAGATAACTGATATTAATACATAAATACTTTTTTTTTGTAAACACAAAAAAACCCAAACTCCGAAACAAATATTTGCAGATCATACAAAACTTTTGGTCCGACCCAGGATTCGAATCAGAGACCTCATGGACAGCAGTCGCGTACGCTACCACTGCGCCACCGAGGTAGTCGAATATGTATTTAGAAATGTATAACTCTATTTATCAATAGTCTGGTTACTATAGTACAGGCTCTGTCTCGTTTCGGATTAGACAGCAGCGTGAGATGTATCACAGATTAAAGGCCGTATTAAAACGACAGCATCCCATGGAAATTGGGCTCATTTTAAAACTAGGGTTTAAAGGTAGTTATAGGATCTCATTAGTAAAACGATGTAATCATCTCGAATTTGAGCTTGTTTGTTTCGTCTTGATAAGTAGCCGGTGTGAGATGTATTAAGTTGATATTTTTATTATTAATTATGGAATAAGGGGCAAACGAGTAAGCGATTGCCACTTAGCACCTTACCAGCTGTAGCACCTGTGTTTCATCGAGTGAGAGGTCTCCTCACTCACTCACTGAAACACAGGTCACATCGGTATTTTGAAAGGCCGTGGTATCACTTCCGTTGAACCGACCCATTCGTGCCAAAGCGTGGTCCTCCCGCGGTATGATTATTTCAATCGGTAATTCGAGATTTTGAGTCTATTGGGATAAGTGTCTCGTGTCTGCTTAGTCGAAGTTCCTGGAGCAGTCTGGAAATAAATATGATGAGTATGTATATTTTATTTTCTGTTCAGGTGTTATTTATTTATGGCACTGTAAGTGAGTAAACGAGTTCGGGAGTAGAAACCGCATGTTGGCAAACGTAGTATTGGGCGCATTTTGGTCAGATGGTGGGGGGACTTTTGTAAGAGGGCTAGCGGCAACTGTATGCGAAAAGCAACAGACCATGTTCTGCGGTGTCATTAGGAGAGGCTTATGTCCAGCAGCAGACTGCAATAGGCCGATGATAATGGTTTTAAGGGAACATAGGGGTTCAACGGAACAACAAGCCGTAGATGGCCCGAGGTACGTCGGGGTTTCAGAGATTTCCTTTCTGCGGTTTTTTGTTGTTTTAAGTCTGACATATCACTCCGGATGTGTTAAGTCACTCGGTGAAGTACAGCGCAAGCGCTGTTTCACACCGGATCTTCTGCGAAGCTCTGGTATCAGTCTAGTCGAGCCGGCCCTTTCGTGCCGAAGCGAGGCTCTCCCGCGGTAGATACGTACGCTGGTACTTAATTCCAGGTTTTGGCAGCTTAGCACAGGAAGAGTCGAACCGCTTAGTTTGAGAGTATAACCCCACACATCTCATCTAGCTATCTGAACCCAAACTAAGCAACCTGTACAATGATAACCATGACCTTCTCGGGATATTTGAAGGTTAATCACACTTAAATTATCTGTTATTGCATTTGTAGTCTCAAATATATAATCACAATTAGAATATATTTATACTGTCTATATATGTTACGAATGGTCAACGGTGGAAGTGCGTTTGCCCCTTATTCCATAAATGAAAAAGAGTTATGTAGAAAACATAAGGCACTTTGACCTATCGCTTACCTGTTGTTTTCTGCATAACTCTAAGTGGCTTTTGTATGCCACATGGCTGTTAATATGCTGTAAGCAAGGCTTTGCTTGCTAAAGAGGAAGAGAAAAAAGTGTAAGCGAAATGAACACATCCCTAGGAGTTTTGTGTGTGTATGCTTGTTTGTGTGTGTGCGTGTATGTTGGCACATGTTCATACAGACAATATACATTGCCATTAACATAAAGTATTAGTTATATATGTTAATAATTGTTATTTAAAAAACATAGACATGAGTGGCAAACAAACGAATGGGTTACCAGATGTAAATAATGGTGTCCAGTTACTACCGTCCCCTATTGAACGTGCAACTAAGAATAAGGAGGAAAGGAAGTTTGGGGTTCCAGCAACCTCACTCGTACGATAGAAAAAACGTAAGAATAGTTTCACACTGATTTTCTGAGATCACTCTGGGTGCGCCGGCGCATTGTTACTAAAAGATGACCCTCTCGCGGGTAAATAAATAGAAGTAACAAATCTACATGAATAACAAACAACTAATGTTCAAGTATATTTGTGTATGTTTATCTGTGTGTGTGTGTGTGCCTTTGCACGTATGTGCACACGGAAGGTAGTAGCCATACCCAGCAGTTTTTATGTTTGACAGCGGGGCACCCCTGTTAAACATAAAAACATTGTAACACAGAATACATTTAAATGTATGAAATTTTTCTTCTTTTGATGAGATGGCAACCAGCCTCATCAGCTATTTCAGCCAAGTATTTAAAGTCCTTAATTCCAAGTCTTTTAATCTTCAAGTCTTCGTTATTATGAAATTAATGATAAAAATATGGATAACATGAAAAGGAGACCGTCTTTCGAAAAAACAAAAAACGATCTCATGTGTGGAATTGTAAATGTTGATTTGAATTGTCATGTGTAAGTTTTGTTTGTTTTTGAAGTGTGAGTGTGAAGAGTTCCCCCGCAACAAATGAGACTTTTTGTAACGGGGTAAGACGCAATGGCTAGTCCCCTCCGGCCTGCCGGCATGTGTTGCTCAATGTGTGGCTGATAAGTGTGCATTACTGTATCTGGAACTTTATCAAGAAGTAATGAACCTGGTCCATTATATTTATTATGATGGGTTTTTGTTCCTATGAATATATCATTAATTTTTTATTGCTAAATTTGACATAATTAAAAATTTGTAAACAATTTAAACCTTTTTGAATTTTAATTATTGTATTTTGTATTAAATAAATTTTGTCTTAACAATCTGTATAGCATTTACTGGCTTATTTATATTCTTAATAAATTGAATTTTGTAAATTATTACGTGTGGACGTAGTTTCTTGTTAAATTAAATGTTTTTTTTTCAAGAATCTGTTTTATTTCATCTCTTTTCTAGGTTGCTGGCAACATTGAACTTCTGTGTATCAGTTTGCTATATTTGCACATATGATTAGAAAATCATATGATTCAAAATAAATGGTATTTTTAGAAAAATAATTTAATTTGAATGTTTGAAATGAAAGATCTGCACTAAAGTCTTAGTATTTTGAGTTCGTATTTGCAAGAATATTAGATCTCGTTTATCAACGAGCAACACTGACTAGCAGAAATAAGTGTATATCCTCCTGTCTCGCGAAAGAAGCCCAGTCATGTTACAGAATGTTGGGATTCCCGAAAACGCTTAATTTTCAAATTTTTTAGCTTTTCTAATATACTAAGTCTAAGCTATTGGTAAGTAAACATTTTGAGTTTCAATATCCTTCCCTAGTTAATAAGCAGGGATTTCCATCTTTTTATGATTTTCATCTATTCTCTTTATTCTATATATTATAATTTCATAATTATGATTAATCTTAGCTTTAGGGCGGAGAAAAGTTACGATGTATATTTATTTATAAATAAATTTATATAAAATTTAATTATTCTTCTTTCACGGGTCTTATCTTTTGAAACAAAAAAATCGACTAAACAATAAATCGATTCATATAAAAATCGTTTCTTGTTATTGTCATACACGCAGCATCCAGCGAGCGTATCTCTAATTTAGTTTTAAACAAAAAAAGAATAATGTTTTGATATAGGTAATATTTACATTGAATAATACTTGAAAATGACTGAATGCAGTATTATTGAAAGGTATTTTAGCAAAAGTATTTGCCTGGCTTGCCTCAAAGTTACAGAAGAAGTGTATCCAATGTCAACTGAGGAAATAATTGTGTATCGAAATTTCGCCGACAAGGTTTGAGATTTTGTTATTGTTTATTTAGTATAGTTTGTATTATAAAAACAAAATACCGCCTACAATACGCTTAAATCATAACTTAGGCGTTGTGAAGACGGTTTTACGATAATATGGCTTATTTATATCTACAACAACAAACTAAAGTAAGCGGTTTTTTAACACTTATATTTTTCGTTTATGGTTATAGAAATACGTTTATTCTTTTTAATCACATAACTTGCTATAAGAATATATGTTATGAATCAGATCAGGGATAGAAACCAGAAAAATCAGATCAATTGAATAAAAAACAGAAAAAAAACACGAATCTTAAACCATACTGAGAGTTTACAGAGAAAATACATGTTGCTACCAATTCACTCTAGGGCAATAAGAACAAATTTTTCGTTAAGATATCATTACCTCAATAATCAGCAAAAAAAGTCACGAAAGGTTTTAAAGCCATATCATTTTTCATAAAATGCATTTGTTTTTATAGCAGCCAATATGACCTTACTCAGCCTTATAGCAAGCATAAATAGAATCACACATACCACATATGGAGGGTATGGTGCGAAAATCAAACCCCGTGTATAACTAGAGACTGCCTCATTGTATATGTGGTTAGCATATACAACTGATAATCATAGCCATGCTTTGGCATGAATGGGTGGCTCAATCAGAGTGATACCACAGCCTCACAGGAAACCGGTGTGGCACAGCTTGCTCTGTGTTTCACCGAGTGAGTGAAAATACCGGAGGCCCATACCCTAACCCCTGCCGTCAACTCCTCCCTATGCGAAGGCCGGCAATGCACTAGTGACACCTCTGGTGTTGCGGGTGTCTATGGGCGGTGGCAAGCGCTTACCATCAGGCTATACGACTGCTCGTTTGCCCCATATTCCATAAACAAAAAGAGGGAAGAGGTCTCTGGTACAATTTCTGGTTCAGCCCAAAACTGTTGTTGAGAAAGAAATTCTTAAAAAGAGCCCGGATTATGGCAGTTGGGCGTTGTTTGCCGCTAGTGCCGCGGGGAGCTAAGCCGACGGTCCCGATTTTCATGAAGAGCGTCTGTGGCAATCGTTGTAGGAAAGTCAAAGTAGAAAAACTGTATCTAGCTTTTTACCCGACTACAAAAGAAGAAGGTTATGTTTTTCAAGTGTATGTGTGTACATTTTCTTGGCACGCCCTAGTGCCTAAACGGCTTGTAGTATTTTTATGTGAGTGAAGTCAATAGATTCGTGAGAGTGACACTAAATAAAAAAATATTAAAAAATCAACATTTTAATAAAAATTGCAGATATTGATGCAGTCGGGTTTAGTTTTTAATAATTTTACTTATTATGATAATTACAGATGACCATGAATGAGTTCAACATGGTAGTCTGTTTAATTTGTAAATGGATGTTAAAGAAATGTATGAAGTTCATCAACCAAGTGCAGAGGGCAAGTCGGATGTTGAATAAGATTTCAGATAAGGTAAATAATGATATCCATTTAGTGATGGAGTAAGTATACGGCGTGTCATCTACCTTCATCCCGTGGGGGTCGTAAGAGCAGATTGAGGGAGCAAAGTACCAGGACAACAGCTCAGCAAAGAGCCTTGTTTTTTGTTTTTTTTTTTTTACTTGTAGGAACCCCCTCGGGATTTGCGGCGGGGCGGTGTGTCGGCAATCGAACCGACTAAAACCACAAGGTGTGCCACTCTGCGCCTGAGACGGGAGGGATCCGGGAACCGCTTTCTTACGCCATCCGGACCCCTCCCAGCGCCTGCTCGCACTGCAGCGGGCTCCGTCCTCTCGTGGTAAAACTCTGAGACTGAGACGGGAGGGATCCGGGAACCGCATTCTTACGCCATCCGGACCAACCTTGGCACAAACCTTATACCAAACTATCTGGCCAGCGATATACAGTAGACCAAAAATTAATTTCAAAAGATCAACCAACAACAAAACCATATAATGATCTGTCGCTTGCGGTATTCCCGGACCAATACGACCTTCAAACCTTCAAGAAAAGAGCACTTCAAGAAAAAGTACTCCTTCTTAAAAGGCCGGCAACGCTCTTGTGACGGTTATGTTGTTGCCTGGGTGTCCATGGCACTTACCTAAAAAAAAAAACTATGTTTACTAGTTAAAGGCTGTTAATGATGATGATAAACTTTCGGTTACTAACGCCATCTACCGAATACCTGTTGAACCACTTCGTAAATATGACCCTACATCGCGATATCATTATTTTTGCAGGATCCAAAATCATTTCTAGGAATTGATTTGAATAATTACGATATAAAAACCACAGAGCCTGCTATAGTGGACGTAAGTCCAGAAATAGATGTAGGTACAGAAATGGACGCATCAAATGAAGTAGAAGAGTTTACTGCTGATGATAACCTAGAAGATGATGATGATGAAATACCGTTAGTGATGTTACAAGACTTCAAAAGTAAGAAGAGAAAGAATAGCGAAGAGGTAAGATGTTTTGCTCTCTTTTAAAGATAACTCCGAAAAGACAACACGCGAGCATTTTTATTTATTTCCACTTAAAAAGGAACTATCAATATATTGTTTTAATTGCATACATTTGCAGCTAGACATAGAATTAACTGATATAAAACAGGAAGCAGAGATAAAAATAGAATGTGAGAATGAAGAGGAGAAGTCTTGTAACAAAAGAGGGAGAAAAAAGAAAGAGATAAGAGAAGGATTTACATCTAGAATGAGGCAGGAGACTGATGAGTATGTAGTTATCAAGTTGACTGCTGACCAGGTAGGATTTTAATAAGAATATTTTTAACCAACTTGCAAAAAACAGAAGGTTCTTAATTCGATTGTATTTTTATTAAGGTGACTGGGACTGCTTCGGTAGCGCAGTGGTAGCGTATGCGACAGCTATGCGTTTCGGGTTCGATTCCCGGGTCTACGAAATGTTTGCATGACTTACAAATATTTGTTTAGGAGTATCTATGTATAAAATGATTTTTTTTATAGAATAAGGGGCAAACGAGCAGCCGTATCACCTGATAGTATGCGATTATCGCCGCCCATGGACACAGGCAACACCGGAGACGTAATAAGAGCGTTGCCAGCATTTGGAAGATATGGGGGGAGGCGTTGGGGCATGGCCTCCGGTATCCTCACTCACTCGGTGAAACAGCGCAGACGCTGTTTTTACACCGGTTTTCTGTGAGGCCGTGATATCACTCCGGTCGAGCCATTCATGTTGAAGTGTGGCTCTCCCACGGTGTATCTATGTATTTACAAAAAAAGGTATATAATAAATATAAAAACATCACCTTATATATTTATTATTAAAAAATTACACATCATTTAAATAGTTATTGCAAAATGAACCTTATTGCAGGTGCGACAAGAGCTAATGGAGAAAGCCAAAACAGAATCGTACCTGCGAGCTCCTTATAAATGTGACAACTGCGTCAAAGGGTTCAACTTCGAAGATGTTCTGCTTACCCACATGGAGAAACATAGATTGGTGAGTGGTTTGACAGGACGTCAGTTTGACAGGACGACGATTTGACAGGTCGACAGTTTGACAGGTCGACAGTTTGACAGTTCAAGTGTCGAGGTATGGTAGTGTAAGTACTGATTATGTAGAAAATGATAAAGATTTTTGTAGATATTGAGAGGGCGGAGGGGTTTTCTTCACTTTTTATGTGTGACAGTCAGACTTTAACACAAATGGTCTTTTTTTATGGTATAGGAGGTAAACGAGCAGACGTATCGCCTGACCCGCAACACCAGAGGCGTCACGAGTGCGTTGCTGGCCTTTTAAGAAGGAGTACGCTCTTTTCCTGAAGGTTTGAAGGTCGTAGTGGTCCGGGAATACCGCAGGTGATAATTCATTCCAAAGTTTTGTTGTGCGAGTCAGAAAGTTCCTTGAAAGGCTGATCTTAAGGAATGGTAACATCAACTTTCTTTAGTAGGCATGATGACATTAACCAAGAACCACTAAAACTATGTAGTTATATAATGAAATGGGGTTCATAGAGTACAAAAATCGTGTTTATTTTTATATTTAGAACGAGATTAATAGTTAATCAACAAAACTAAATCTACGAAATATAAAAATCCGCAATGCTAACTTGAACACCAATCAGAAAGAGTTACGTCATGTGTGTGATCACATTCTTTCTAAGTGCTATAATTTACACCGGTTGACAAATCGTGACGTCACCTCTGCGACGTTACGTCACAAACAGACGCCATGACACCACCGAGCGTTTTGGCGTGGATTTTAAAATTTAAAATGAAATCGCATTTTTCTCCTATTAACACTTTATTTTTTGTAGAAATTTTATTGTTTTTGTCAATAGAAGATACTTACGAATATCATAAAACAGTTTTTCAAAATTAGTCATCATGCCTATTGACAGCAGCTAAACATTGGCCTCTCTCTAGAAAAGAGGCTTTGTCCTACTATACCTCGCTGGCAAGATGGGTTGGTTGGATAGTGTCAAGTGTTCCGTCTCTTCGCAGTGCTGTTGTCCTGGTAGCTCGCTCCCTCAGCTCTTACGACACCCATGATAGGGGTGGTGGTAGTACTCTTAATCTATCACCATACGGATACCACAGGGCCTCATAGAAAACTAGTATTAAGGAATCTTTAGTATCTTCCCATCGAGAAAGTTCCTAAGAGAATTAGATTAAACATGGGAGAGCCACGCTTATTGGTATAAATAGGCCGGTTAGATCGCAGTAATTCACACTTAGAGAAAATCGGTATGGAATAGCCCTTAAGCTGTGTCTCAACGAGTGAATGAGGATACGGTAGGCCCATACCCCAATCCGGATGGCGTAAGGAAGGGGTTCCCGGATCCCTCCCGTCTCAGGCGCAGGCACACCGTGTGGTTTTAGCCAGTTCGATTCCGACACACCGCCCCGCCGTAAACCCCGAGGGGATTTCCACACGTAAAAAAAAGTCCCATACCCCAACTCCTCCCACCATCTCCCAAAGGCCGGCAACGCACTTGTGACGCCTCTGTGGTGTCCGTGGGCGGCGGTAATCGCTTACCATCAGGCGATACGTCTGTTCGTTTGCACCCTATTACATAAAAAAAAGAGACCGAAGTTCAACCTGGAATCAAAGGACTTCAGGAGGCACTTACCACTAGGTGGCTGCCACATTAAAAACCATATCGACGACTCCACTATTTTTATTTTACAGGATCACGGTTCTTTCCAATGCAACATATGTACACAGTACTGTCCTAGTGTTGTTTCACTGAGGGGGCACTTGAAGTCACATACAACACGGTAAGCGATTACCTACACTGACGGTTTTTTTTTATGTATAAGCGGCCAAAATGACTCTGCCCTGCCTGATGGAAAGCATGAGCAGAATCCAAGAGCGGTGGTCACCATCCTCAATGCGAGAAAGAACAATGCAGCATGGTGACCCACATTATGGCGGCCTGGTTTATAACTATACTTACAGCTCCATCTGTCGAAGATACACTGAACTGCGTAGTAAATACTAATCCTTCATCGCGATATAGAAATAATGGGTTCGTTAATCACTTGAATATTTAGTACAATTTATCACAAAACATCTCGGCAAATTTAATTTTTACAGCTTTTCATTTCTGTTACAAATTTAAATTCATATAAACATGAGGCGCTCATATCCCAGTTGCACTCGGTGATAAGAAACAATCATCGAGGGTAAGCAACGATGGCGCGGTGTCAGTACCTGGATAGGTGACCGCTGGTGGCATGTTACCATGAGCGTCTCCGTGATTCGGAGGTCACGTTAAGCAGTCGGTCCCGGTTGTTATCATACGATAACAGTCGTGAAGCTTAGTTGGAGGCCTTCGGGCGGCTTAAAAACATCCAACGGTAAGATTACGTAGCCATAACGTTGTCTTGCCAGTCCCCAACCCGCACTTGGCCAGCGTGGGGCGTATGGCCTTAACCCTCTCCTGAGAGGAGACCCGAGCCCAGCAGTGGGACATTATGGGCTGTTGATGATGATGATAAACATTAGAATTGCTCAATTGAGTAGTCCTAAAAGTGACGTCACAAGTTTGTATTTAGTACATTTCTATCTGTCTTTTTGACAGATGATAAAAAGTAACTAATTTCTTACTATTGGGTATTTTTTTTACACACTAGCTTGTGCTTGTGGCTCCGCCCGCGTAAAGGTCTGTTTTCCGGTGACTCAAACTGATTTAATTTTAAGTTATAAGTACTTCGTTTGGCGCGTTAGGGGAAAATGATGAGAGTAAATTTTTACGAAGCGCGCGCACACCGTCACTACAAACCGACTCACTGAAGTTAGCTACAGTCAACATTTTAGTTTTTCAAATTTTTATCTTGTTACGCCAAAGATATACAATACACACGATTGAAATGAAACAAATACTAAATGTTAAGTGGGGTACAGCGTAACGCATTAGGGAAAAACCGCTTTCAAATCGGTTATGCCGTTCCTACGATAAGCGTGTACAAAGGTTCTCAGTTCTATTGCGTTAATAAAGACCGTTTATAATATTTTTTCTTATATATCTTCCATATACAGACAGCGATCAGTAACGATTTTATTTTATATATATAGGACTGATATTATTATACAACTGCCTCGTGTTTGATTCCCGCGTCAAACCGAATGTTTGCGTGATCTGCGAATATTTGTTTCGAAGTTTGAGTGTTTTCTATGTATAATATGTGTGTATTTACTAAAAAAAAGTATTCAGGTATTATATCAGTTGTCTAGTACTCATAACACAAGCTTCACTTAGTTTGGGAGTAGATGGCGCTGTGTGTGATAAAAATGTCCGAAATTATATATATTTATTTTATTTATTTATTTTTAACCGCCAAAGTGGTCTAATAAATCTGTTGTAAATATACAAATACATAGGGTTTTGATGTTTGTATGATTTTTGTGAAGTTTATAAATAAAATGTATCAATATAATTTATTGTTTTATTAATAAAAATAAACTATTACAATATTTAAATAATTGTTTTTGTGTATATTGTATATTAATTACAGGGCGTTGTGTTTTGGATGTTCGTAATATTTTTTCTTTCACCTCTCTTTATTTCACCGTGGGAGAGCCACGCTTCGGCATGAATGGGCCGGCTCGGCCGGAGTGATACCACGGCCTCCCAGAAAACCGGTGTGAAACAGCGCTTACGCTGTGTTTCATCGAGTGAGTGAGGATACCGGAGGCCCATACCCCAATCCAACGCCCCCTATCCCCCTCACCATCCCCCTTCTCCCCAGGCAGCCATAGTGTGGGTCACCATGCTGCATTGTTCTTTTTCGCATTGAGGATGGTGACCACCACTCTTGGATTCTGCTCATGCTTTCCATCAGGCAGGGCAGAGTCATTTTGGNCGCCCCCTATCCCCCTCACCATCCCCCTTCTCCCCAGGCAGCCATAGTGTGGGTCACCATGCTGCATTGTTCTTTTTCGCATTGAGGATGGTGACCACCACTCTTGGATTCTGCTCATGCTTTCCATCAGGCAGGGCAGAGTCATTTTGGCAGCAAAAAAATATAAACAAAAAAAAATATTTATTTAATTCTGGAATTTTTTAACTTTTCTATAACGATATAGATCCGATGCACATATTAAATAAATAATAAAATATAGTTTATTGACCAATATAAAATGTTAACTAACTGACAAATTTTAAGAGACCAGTCTAAGCGTGTTCACAATATATTCAAGCTATGAAACAAAACAAAAAAAACAACAACCCATAATGTCCCACTGCTGGGCTCGGGTCTCCTCTCAGGAGAGGGTTAAGGCCATACGTCCCCACGCTGGCCAAGTGCGGGTTGGGGACTTGCAAGAATACGTTGTGGCTACGTAAATCTTGCCGTTGGATGTTTTTAAGCCGCCCGAAGGCCTCCAACTAAGCTTCACGACTGTTATCGTATGATAACAACCGGGACCGATTGCTTAACGTGACCTCCGAATCACGGAGACGCTCATGGTAACATGCCACCAGCGGTCACCCATCCAGGTACTGACCGCGCCATCGTTTTTTACCCTTGATGATTGTTTCTTATCACCGAGTGCAACTGGGCTATGAGCTATGATACAGGCTCTGCCTAAATAGGTATTATCACACTAATTGGCCATTCGTATTTTTTTTTCCAGGTATAAGTGCAAGTTATGCGGTCAAGTGCGTCTCTCCCGCCAGCACTTGCTAGAACATTACACCATTACCCACACATCAGCTCCGACCACATACACCTGCGACAAATGCAACTTTACCACCAAGTAAATAGAGTTTATATTTGTTTCAACTATTTATATACTTATATGTGTACCTCCGTTAACATGTACTGTAGTACAAACTAAAGGACATACACATATTGTCCCTTTAGTCGACACGGATTGTCATATTTGTCTACCATGATTTAATAGAAATCTGTTGAGTCGTGTAATATAGAAAGTAAACATGCATCCACCCATCTCTCAACCCATACATCCATAATACATGCATCCATGCATCTATATGCCCATACGTCTATAATACATTCATGCCTTCACCCTTCCATCTGTCTATCTATACATCTGACCATAAATCCATCCATCCACTTATCCATCAATTCATCTATCCATCCACCCATTTATAATATATCCATCTTTTATAAAACATCCATCTATCGGCCCATACATCCATAATACATCCTTCCATGCATTTATATGCATACATTCGTAATTCATTCATGCATTCACCTTTCCATCTGTCTATACATCTGACCATAGATCCATCCATTCGCTTATCCACCAGTCCATTTATCCATCTACCCACACACACATCGACTATCTAAAATAAATATCCAAAACTTTACCTTTCCGCGTTCATCATCCATCACCACCTTGTCCGTCTTTTGCTTAAGATGATGGTAATATTGATTGAAATGTCGGTTTCCTTGCAGCAAGCGCACAGTGATCCAGCGCCACGTTCGGTCCCAGCACGGCGCTGGTGAGAGGCACTCCTGCCACACTTGTGGTAAACTGTTCAACACTATTGAGAGTCTGAGGGTGCATACTATGTAAGTATTGTTATTCATCAACAATGTCCCACCGCTGGGCTCTGGTCTACTCCTCAGGAGAGGGTTAAGGCCATACGTCCCCAAGCTGGCCAAGTGCGGGTTGGGGACTGGCAACACAACTTTGTGGCTACGTAATCTTGCCGTTGGATGTTCTTTAGCCGCGCAAAAGCCTCCAACTAAGCTTCACGACTGTTATCCTATGATAACAACCGGGACCGACTGCTTAACGTGACCTCCGAAACACGGAGACGTTCATGGTAACATGTTACAGCGGTCACCCATCCAGGTACTGACCGCGCCGTCGTTGCTTACCCTCGATGATTGTTTCCAATCACCGCGTGCAACTAGGCTAGCGCCATTCGAAATTGATTATAATTTTCTTTGTATACCACATTTCTTCTATTTGTTGTAACTTGCTACAGCCATTATAGTTAAACATTGTATTATCTTGAAAGACTTTGTTAAAGTATGTAAAGAAAGGCGTTAAGGAGTATTATCACTTTAAATATCACCTTTCATTGAGCTCAGATACAGTTATTATTATGACCATTCCTCAAATATCCCCCCCCCCCCCATCTCCCAAGGTCGGCAACACACTTGTGACGCCTATAGTGTTGCGAGTGTCCATGGGCGGTGGTAATCGCTTACCATCAGGTGATACGTATGCTCGGTTGACCCAATATCCATTAAAAAAAATTGTAATAGCTGGGTCCCGCGGTGTTTCTCGTTGTTTTTGTTGTTTTTGTTGTTTTCGTTGTTTTCTATTTCATTGGTTTTATTTTTGTTTCCTCGTAACACTATTTTTATTTTTCGATCAGGTGTTTACTATTGAAAGTTTAGTTGAAATCGGTTCAGTCGTTTTAGAGATTGACTGCGGAACAGACAGATTAACAACAAGCAAAAAAATTAGAAGTATATTAAAACGAAGAGTCGTACAACCCTAATGTGCCGTAATCTACAAGACTTCTAAATAAAACAGCTACCTAATACGTCCATTGTCAATATCCGGATATCCGATAACCGGTTATCCGGCTACATGATTTCGACCGATTGCTGGCTACACGATTTTGACGGATATCCGGCTAAACAGATACCCGTCACATTTTTTAACAAGTTTGTTTTCTTCATCCAGGCGTCACGACAAATCGAAGCGTCTCCACTGCGAACGATGCGACAAATATTTTATATACCCATCTCTTTTACACAAACACGTACAGGCTGTACACGAAAAGAGAGAGTACTATTGTGTGGAGTGTGATATTAAATTTAAATCGCCGGTGAGTATCATACCTTATACCGACTTTAAAAAAGGAGGGTATTGTTATATCAGACTGGCTACTAACTGCTTCCGTGGCGCTGTGGTAGCTAATGCGATGTGGCGACTTCCATATACAGCGGCAACAAAAACTCGACAGCGCCATCTACCGAAGATACACTGAACTCTAGAATAACGGAGAAACTATCAATCCTGAATCGCGCAATAGAAGTTCTCGCGCCGATTATCATGTATACAATGTTCCAACATCAATCGTTGGGTAGAGGCCCGCCAGGCATAATCAGCTCGTCTGGTCGGAGGATCCTCCCTTTGTGATGGAGGGACATGTGACCCGTTCCTCCACATACGACTTCCGTACTGAGGTCTCGGTTTCGATCCCCGGGTGGGAATAAACGCCATCTAGTTTCAAACTAAGCAGAGGTACTATGACAGCTAGATTGATAAATAAATATTTCGGACATCTTATACACAAAGCCATCCAGTCCCAAGCTAAGAAGAGTTTAGATGATGGGTACTAGACAACTGATATTAATAAATATATCCTTTTTTTTTTTGTAAATATATACATAGTTTTTGTAGGTCGTACAAAGATTTGGTCCGACCTGGGAATCGAACCCGAGAACTGAAGCACAGCAGTCGCATACACTACCACTGCGCCAATGAGGCAGTTATAGATCATAAATATATGTATATATAATACATAGTCATATATATATATAGAATAAAAAAATATTGTTACAGGAAAGTATGAGGCTACATTTCAAGAAGGCCAAAAGACATCGAGACGATTCATCTTATAAGTAAGTTATTTGAAACTAGCTGCGCCCACGGATTTGTCTGCCTTTTGTTATATTTATCGTTGTGTGTGGCAGTAAGGTTTATTGTTGAAAGTAGAGATTCTCCGTGGGAGAGCCACGCTTCGGTAACAATCGGCCGACTTGACCGGAGTGATACCACAACCCCTCCTTCCATCCCTCTCCCCAGCCCCCAAAGGCCGGCAACGCACTTGTGACGCCTCTGGTGTTGCGGATGTCCATGGGCGGCGGTAATCGCTTACCATCAGTCGATACGTCTGCCCGTTTGCCCCCCATTCCATAAAAGAAAACAATTATGATAATTTCATCCAACTTGAAGTGAATTGATAGAATAAAGTAAAATTACCAAATTAAGTAAAATATATTTTGTACTCAATCAAATGTAAAATTAAAAATATGTTAACTACAGAGGAAGTTGTGATGATAATAGAAGATTTTACATCACTTTAGCAACTTAGAAAAATCCTTATCTTTCTATAAAATATATATTCAATCAATCCATCAACAACCCATAATGTCCCACTGCTGGTCTCGGGTCTCCTCTCAGGAGAGGGTTAAGGCCATACGTCCCCACGCTGGCCAAGTGCGGGTTGGGGACTGGCAAGAATACGTTGTGGCTACGTAAATCTTGCCGTTGGATGTTTTTAAGCCGCCCGAAGGCCTCCAACTAAGCTTCACGACTGTTATCGTATGATAACAACCGGGACCGACTGCTTAACGTGACCTCCGAACCACAAACGCTCATGGTAACATGCCACCAGCGGTCACCCATCCAGGTACTGACCGCGCCGTCGTTGCTTACCCTCGATGATTGTTTCTAATCACCGAGTGCAATAGGGCTATGAGCGCCTCATAGCCCTATTGCACACAAACATATCCATAAATTCTTGTTTATTGTACTTTCCAAAGTGGGGCCCCCTAAATTTTTTACACCACAGACAGGTTTGTGTGTACGTTATCTGTTTTAAATTATATCCAATTCTTCCCTAGGTACGAGTGTCCCCACTGCAGTGAGCGGTTCGTTACCACATCAACCCTGTCTGTACATCTAAACACCAGCCATGGAGAAGCCAAACAACATGCCTGCGATATATGCAACAACCAATACAGCAGTAAGGTAACTATAAACCATGGTTATGCTAAACGGATGTCATAATAGGGCTCCACATTGGACAACACTTTGTGTGATCCACAAATTGTTGTTCAGATTCTGGGTGTTCTTTGTGTACGTTTCATGTAATAATAATGAACTTTATTGGTATAAACATAGCGCACGAAACAAAATGCAATTTTACAGTATTTTTTCGGCTGGTAACATTTTTTTTTAAAGACAACTCCCGCATGTGGTACAGGGGATCCTGTGACGCGGGGATCTTTACAAACATACATGAAACGGACACAAAGTACACCCAGACTCAGAACAACAATTTGTAGATCACACATAGTACTGTCCCTTTTGGGGTTCGAACCAACAACACCCAGCGTTAGTCTTGTATTGAGTAATAACAAACGCGTTGTTGATTTGTTTATTTCTTATTGCAGGAGTCTCTAAGAGGTCATATATGGAGGGTCCACAATCAAAAGAGGGAGCCGCCGGCAAGCTGTCACCTTTGCGAGAAGAGTTTTACGGTATTAAAGAGATTTTTTTTACATTGCGCGATGCAGGAATAGCAGTCACTCCGTAGTTACACGTGTTTCCGTTAGATGGCGCTGTATGTTTATTAAGTAATAATAATAACTATGTTCTTTTATTTTTCCTTAAATAGATGCGAAGAATATACTTTGGACGATTTGTGAGGTTGTAACGCGGTAATCCCTGAATGTAATAAACCGATTTTTTAAATTATTTTATCAATAAAAAGCCACATTATTTGTGAGTGTCATAGGCCATATTTTGTTACGCATTAAGTTTCGAATAATTTTGTGGTGACTTCCACATATAGCGGCAACAAAAATTTATGACAACGCCATCTACTGAAGATATACTTAACTAAGGAGTAACGTAGCGTACGAAGAAGCTACCAAACCTGCATCGCGCTATAGAAGTTCTTGCGCCGATTAACATATATACAACTTCTCAACATTAAACTTTGGGCAGTGGCCCGCCAGGCATGATCACCTTGCCTGGTCGGAGGATCCTCCCTTTGTGTTGGAGGTACATGACACCCGTTCCTCCACAGTGGTGACCCCGACCTGATTGGAAGCAGCCTTCGAAAAATAAGCCTTACGACAACTAGGAGACACTTTATTTTTAAACACTCTTAAAACCAAAGAATAGTCGTCCTTAATGAACGCCGGGGGCGCTGGGTTAATCGCTGATATCACTCAGATATTAGTCGCACTGTTGCTCAAACTGAACTGAAGTGTGATAGACGTAAAGCCTTTTTATATTAGACGCCGTCAGTTCTGGAAGATTCCAACCGCTGACAAAGAATTCTCGACATTACCCGTTTTAAAAAAATATATCTATATTAGACCTTACGCTATGTCAGTAAGGTTCATTATTCTGTGTCGTGTTTGAATGATGTTGAATGTTCTGGTATGTACGTTTCGTAACAATGTTAACCCGAAAGACAATGACTAGGATTTCTAGCCTATGAATGTATTGGTTGCAGCGTAAAAGTATCCTGAAGGTCCATGTGAGGAGTCATACAGGCGAAAGACCATACATATGCAGCTGTGGGGCTGCCTTCACTCAGAAGGCAAGCTTGAAGGTTCATGCGGCCAGACATACTCAGGTAACTAAATATAAACTTGTGACGTCACTGTTTTACATTACACAATCTATACAAATAAATAAAATTGTAACGTTTGTTGTTACAAGTTGAGTGTATATGAAAGTGTAATACTGATTGCAAGGTTAGTCTAGTGGTTTAAGCGGTCACCCGCGAGGGGGGGCGACGTAATGCGTGTGCCGTACGTCGCCCACCTTGAGAGTTTTAACATCGGAGACGGAGCCCGCTTCAGTGCGGGCTGGCGCTGGGAGGGGTCCGGATGGCGTAAGAAAGCGGTTCCTGGATCCCTCCCTTCTCAGGCGCAGAGTGGCACACCCCGTGGTGGTTTAGTGGGTAGTCTGGCTGGTGTCAGTCAGGAGTCCCACACGAAGCGAAGCCCCTGTACCCGCAGGGGGGGAGCAAAGTGCGTAAAGGCATTCCACCACGTCAAAAAAAAGAAA
>PKRV01000095.1:0-108829 GCA_003709505.1 Hyphantria cunea | reverse complement strand
AAAAGTGGTTTAAGCGGTCAGCACGCAACTTTCTACTGCGTCAAGTGTCGTGGGTTCCAAAACCACATGGGACAACAATTTCTGTTATCCACAAACCGCTGTTCTGAACCTGGGTGTTCTTTCCGTTATTCCTAATGCGAAAGCGTTCGTTTTACAGTAAAATAAAATTGAAGTGTCTGTTTGTAATTTCAAATCAACAACATTTCACTAAATGTATATGAACGGTGTATATGGTATTTACATCAACAATTTTTAATATGTTTGTCTGTATATTCCAGTTAATCTTTGACTACACGGTTGGCCTAGTGGTTTAAGTGGTCGCCACACCGCTTCCTACTGCGCCAAGTGTTGTGGGTTAAAATCCTACATGGGGGACAACACTTTGTGTGATCCATAAATTGTTGTTCTAAGTCTGGGTGTACTTTATGTCCGTTTTATGTATATTTGTAAAGCCCCCGTGACGCAGCATGTATATTCCTAATGAGGGAGTTAAAAAAAAAAACTTTGGGACGGTTGGACCGGTTCGACGGGAACTATACTAGCAGATAGCTCATGATGTTGTCATGGGTAGAAATCCCTGGCTTAGCAAAACACACCGCTAAACCATGAGAACCGTTTGTCTGGCTGTAACCCTGTTCGTAACTAAGTCTTTTTAAACTCTTTACGCACGCTTGACTTAGGAGTAAGCTGAGGAATGTGTGACAAGAGCGTTACGAATAGTGTGATCGAGCGAGGCGAACGGAAGTTGAGAGGGAGATACAAGACAGAGTTACGTTTCGTATATTACTATTGGGGCAAGAGCGAGAGAGAGATACGAGCACACATTTTCTTTCTTCTCATAACCAGTTACGTTTTGTATATGCAAGGCTCAGTGCAAGTCTTGTGCCTCTTGAAATTTAACTTAAGTCGTATGGTCTAAAGCATACTTGTTATTTTTATTCCAGAAAGATCATCTACCAAGGATTGATGTCCAGAACTTGCCTCAAGAAAGTTGAAGTAGATATTATCTGACCCACGCAGCTGCGTTTGTGTCTTTTTAACCGACTTCAAAAAAGGAGGAGGTTCTCATTTCGATTGGAATTTTTTATGTTTGTTACCTCAGTACTTTCAATTGGGTGAACCGATATTGATGATTCTTTTTTTAATGGAAAGCTGGAGCTTCCAGTGTGGTTTCGTTTTAATTCAGTTCAGTTCTTGAAGTCAGATTTTTTGTAAAAAAAAAACATTTCAATCAAGTTCGGTTTCTGCAGACTATGGGCCCGTTTCGAAAGATAATGGGTCATGTGAACCACCGGAATAGCCTTTTTAGAAATATATAGCACAATACCGTCACTTGTTAGCTCCAACTGAATACATGTGAAGTGGAAAGGGTAGGAACCCTCGATTTTTCTCCTTTGTAACATTATTTTTGTAGGCGTTGTGGTATATATATATTTCTAAAAAGGGTATTCCGGATTAGAAGTGTAGTGACTTCCACATACAGCGTCAACATAAATGTATGACAACGCCATCCACCGAAGATACACTGAACTACGGAGTAACGTAGTGCACGAAGAAGCTACCAATCCTGCATCGCGCAATACAAGTTCTCGCGCCGACTAACATATATACAACTTACCAACATCAACCGTTGGGCCGTAGCCCGCCAGGCATGATCGCCTCTTGTGGTCAGAGGATCCTCCCTTTGTGTTAGAGGGACATGACAGCCGTTCCTCCACAAGAAGATATATTGAAATAAAGCCATAAAGTTTTTTTTTTTATTTGCCCTCGATTCTCTCGCTTAATTTGGTCATTTGATTTTGTACGGCATCGCTTCCATACAATTTCAGTACCAATTCTAATTCATTATTTCTGAACGCCGTACACAAATCGTGTGATAAGGGAGAATACTCGAGGGTTGCTACCCTTTCCCCTTCACCNCAAAAAAAAAATCAAAAAAAAACCTGTACTCAGTTGGGGCTTACAAGTGACGGCATAGTACTGAATGATATTGTTTTATGTTCCTGTATCTTCCTATAAATTATAAATTCTCCTGGTGATTAATATGACCCATTATTTTTCGAAACGGGTCCATGGTCTATATATCTATCGCCTAGGAATTATATTAAAGAACATAATATATACCTATAAATTTTAAAGGTTGAATGTTTGTATGATCTGCAAATATTTGTTTCGGAGTTAAGGTGTTTTCTATGTATAATATGTATGTATTTACACAAAAGATACAAAATACAGTTTGGGACTAGATGGCGTTGTGTGTTAGATGTTCGAAATATTTAATAATTTATATTATTACTTAAAGAATTTTTACAATCGACTTAGTGAAAGATACATTTAGAAAAACATAGACTCATCCTTTTCAAGTCAGTTAAAAATCAAACCACACAGTGTTAGAATACAAGTTGCAATGTAAAATATCGTTCAAATAAATCTCGACATTATCACCCATAAAATAAGGAGCAATTTAGATTACATAGCTATGTGACTCAGTGTTATTCACTTAGATATTGTTTTATTTCTAGAAGGCGGTGTTTTCTTATAATGACGTCATAATTTTATTGCCTAACATTTTGATCTCATTTTAAAGTATTAATATTACTTTTGGTAACTGAGTATAAATACATCAATAAATAATTTGAAAAAAGCTCAAGTTTTTTTTATGAAATAGAGTAAACGAGCAGACGTATGACCTGATGGTAAGCGGTTACCGACGCAACACCAGAGATGCAACGCAATCACAAGCACGCTGCCGGCGCTATCGCTAACGCCATTCTCATTCACTCCATGAAACACAGCGCGAGCGTGGTTTCACAACGGTTTTCAGTGGGGCTGTGGTATCACTCCGGTCGAGCCAGCCCATTATAAAAGTAAATTCAATCATTGATTAGGTAAAAATAGCGACCCTATTGCTAAAAACTAACTGCTTCGTTGGGCTAGCAGGTTGGCGTATGTGACTGCTGTTCATGAGGTATCGGGTTCGATTCCCGAGGCGGACCAAATTTTTGTATGA
This sequence comes from Hyphantria cunea, assembly GCA_003709505.1. Classification (NCBI taxonomy): domain Eukaryota; kingdom Metazoa; phylum Arthropoda; class Insecta; order Lepidoptera; family Erebidae; genus Hyphantria; species Hyphantria cunea. Next base: position 105,819 of record PKRV01000095.1, on the reverse strand, counting down.
TCTACAAATGTTTGTTATCGAGTTTGGATGCTTTCTAGGTATAATATGTATGTATTGACAAAAAGTGTATACATATTTATATCAGGGACTAGATGGCATTGTGTGTGATAAAATGTTCGAACATATATATATATTTATTTATTCTTAAGCGCCAACTTGAAGACCGCGTCTCAGCAAACATAGTGTAGGACGTCCACAGGCCAGGTGGAGTGATGATCTCCGTATGAGGCAGAAGCTGGATGCGAGAAGCCGAGGATCGAACTAAGTGGCATGCGATTGTAGAGGCCTATGGCTAGCAGTGGACTGCGATAGGCTGATGATGATGATAATGAAACACAAACATTGGTCTAATAAATCTCTTGTAAATATACAAATACTTTTTTGATGTTTGTATGATTTTTGTGAAATTTATAAATAAAATGTATCAATATAATTTATTGTTTTATTAATAAAAATAAACTATTACAATATTTAAACAATTTGTTTTTAGTGTATATTATTTTATATATTTATATTAATTAAAGATGCAAAATTTTCTTATTAAGCCCGCATTGGCTTAGATTCAGTTCGCATCTTTAATTAACATGACTAACGCTGTTTATAATTATTATTACAATATAAAACATATTCAGAAGCGACTCGCAAAGACCTATTCGGGAACTGGCAAATAGGTAACCCTTCGCAAACTCGCAAAGATGGGATCGTTCGGAAACTCGCAAAGATGTATTCAGTCGGAAACACGCAAAGATGTAACCGTTCGGTAACTCACATTGGCTAAGGCCGCCTCTGAATATTGTTATTTGTAAACTGAATAGATACTAGAAAAGTAGATAACATTATTTTAAGGGAATGTTTTGAGTGCGGATTATGGAAATAATTATATTCTAATTAATTTTCGGATACACATTTCACAGAGCAGTTTACTGGAGTCCAACCAACGGACTGCAACATACTTTGTAGTTGCAGGTGTATATTGGTGGTTTTATCACTTGCCATCAGGAGTTTTTCTCCTCGAGGCTACCAGAGATGATTGCAAACAGAATTTCACACAGATATTTTTTAAAGCTGTGTCTCTTCTCATGTGGCTCTAGCACCTTTGCCAAATATTGTGAGTAGCATAGGTTTACATTACACTTAGAAATAAAATAACATATTTTTTTTTATTATTTTCAAACTTAATTACTGTCCTTTTAGGCGTATTTTGCACGTGCAATTCGCAATCAGTCCAATTTTAAATAAGTCTAATTCGCAATTAATCTATTTCGTAATATTAAAGAAATATATATATAATATTAAAGTCTTTGATTACTAAAGGTTTTTGTTAATCCCCGTGTAATGAGATTCAGCTAGATGCAATAACACATTATACATTCCTAACCTCTATTATTCCCAAGTTTTACCTGAAAATTAGTTTTCAGACCTCGCCATCCTGAGGCCGAACTGAATTCGAAGGTTGAAATAGTAATAATATATAAGCAAAGTCAGAAGAATTGGTTCAACTGGATACTGCGTTCACTGGACTCCATAAATAAATATATTTTCATCATAATAACTAATCTATTATTGCTATTTATCACCGCTTTATTTCTAAGCGTGCTTGTAATTCAATCTTCTTTCTTCTGCTTAAGACACTTCTCCTAAAACTCTTCAACCCCATGAAAATATTCGTCAGTTATTTCTCATACAGTTTCTCTTTTCGAGGACAATAATTGATTTTAAAGCGCTCGCTACCGTGTACCGAAGTTCGTGAAACTTGTTTATAGATAAACGGTATGTGTGTGTTTGTCCGTCTGTCAACTGGAATGTTAAAATAACGAATACATGTTGACTGTGAATTTCTTTGCTTTGTTGTGACGAGCTTGAGTTAGAATGAGCTGATTGGCTGGAAAAAAAAAAGTGTAATTATTAGTCTTTGGTTTTCATTCGTCACTGTTTCAACTTCAAAAAAGGAGGAGGTTCGTAATTCCACTGTATTTTTCTTAATGTAAACTCAGAATTTTCGACTGGGTCAACCGATTTTCATGATTTCTTAGTATTTGAAAGCTGGTGCTTTCCGTGAAATCCCATTTCAATTTTGGTAAAGTTCTTGAAATCAGTTTCTTTGTTGAAATTTTTGTTATTGTACTAAAAAGTCTAAGAGCCTTCCGTGTGGAGGAAATAATGTCAGGTTTTTGCACACAAAGGGAGGATCCTTCGACCAGGCGAGGTGATACGCATAGAGGTATACAACTTCCCAACGGTTGATGTTGGGAAGTTGTATACATGCCAATCGGAGCAAGTACTTCTATATCGCGATTCAGGATAAGTTGTTACCATGTGGTTCGGTACTCCGTAGTTCGATATATTTTCAGTAGATGACTCTGTAGTGTTTCTTGTTGCGCTGTCTGTGGAAGTCACCACAATCGGTTACAGTTGAGTTCTGAATGGCTTTTTTGATACATTGTTTGATAGAAGATAAGTAACATTTTCTGTCAAATATGCTATCTGATACTGCTATCTTTGAAATAAGACCTAAGAGCCAATGTTAAGGATCAAAAAAATTACGCCTCGCAGTCCTGTTGTCTTGGAAGTTCGCTCCATCATTCGGCTCTTACGACACCCACGGAATGAACAGGGGTGGTGACACTCTTTATTTTTAGGTTTACCAGTTCCAGGACCAGTTACCATAAAAATACTACAGTAATATATATGTTACCTTAAAGATATGTCAATCTTCCAACTCATGCTAAGAAGACCCGGTTTGACCCTTAAATGTGTTGGCACACTTTCATATATTTTATCTGTACACAATAATGTTGCAAACTCCGTAACACATTCTGGTGAAAATCTGAAATTAAATAAAATTGTTGATATTCAATCTCAAATTTGGGAGGCCCAATGATGCAGAAGCATCACTAGGCCTACATGTTGTGGGTTACTTTGCTGCATTTTCTGCAATGAGTATGAGGACCAGCACTCTTGGATTCTGCTTATGTTTTCCATCAGACAGGGTACGGTCATTTTGACCATTGCGCTAGGCGCGTTTTTCAAGTTGGAGCAAATATTTGTGTGATTTGCAAATATTTGTTTCGGAGTTTGAGTGGTTTTCTTATGTATAATAAGTATGTATTTACACAAATAAGTAAATGTGTATCTATATCAGTTGTCTAGTACACCATAACACAACCACTGTTTAGCTTGGGACTAGATAGCGTTGTGTGTTAAATCTCCGAAAATCAACACCATTGTGATGAGATCTCGGATTTGTTTTAATAGTTTGAACAAATATTTGTGTATTTTGCAAATATTTGTTTGGGAGTTTCGTCAGTATTCTATTTTTTACAACAGAAATAGTACATTAAACCATACTCTAAGAGCTTTTATTTGCCAGGCTCTACGCATTTTGGAAACTGGATGTTGTGGACAACACAGGCAGCAGATTTTGATGTTTTGACCTAATTTACCTCCACAATCCAATACACTCTATGGTGTCCGTTTGTGTCGATCTGTAATTTTTATCTGTAGCTTCAATTTAACGTTCATAAATGTCACCTAGCTTCTTAATTGAATAAACGATTTTGAATTTGGAATTGCTTTATAACAGTAAACGTTCAGAATATCATTTATACTCTCTACTGTTCGCAGTTCATGGTTTCATGTAGGTTTGTATAGTGTTTATTAGGATTTGAGCTATCTGCAGAGACAATTTCATTACAGTTCATATTATTACAATTACCTCAATCCTTCCAGAAACAGTTTTACATCTTCTGGCAGCCAGGGCTCTTTGATAGCGGACCGTAACCTGGCAAAGTGTCTGATAACTTCTCTAACCGCTGAGAACTTGTCCGCATTCATTAAACTAGATGTTCTACTGTCTGGTTTTCCTTCTAGTTCTTTTAAAGCAACTGGAAAATAAATAAAACAAAATACTATTGCTAGTTTCTCGACACTGCACATACACAGGCAAAGTTGCGGGGATTAGCTAATCAATATAACTTTAACAAAAGCAGGTAAATGTGCAGACGTATCCCCGGATGGTAAGCGATTACCACCGGTCACAGAAAACTCCAGCGGTTGGAGTATGGGCCTACAGTATCCTTACTCACTCAGTGAAAACACAGCGCGAACATAATAAATAGATAAACACGGATAGTGAGAAAGCCAAGCAGGACGGTACGAGGTGGAAACCATTGGATGTGGAAAGCGTAGGACCAGTTGTGAAGAGCCTTAGGGGAAGCTCATGTCTAAACGTGGCCAAGAGTTCTGGACGTTTTTCGGTTGATGTTGATAGAATTTATAGTAAATAAACGTTTATTTATATAGATAACTTCTTCAGTCTGAAGTTTTGTAGCTCTTTTCAACTATTGATAAACAAAGTGTGAGAAACTACTTACGAATAACAAACGGTTTTATCTCCTTTTTTTGTATTTCTGGTGTTAATAAAGATACCGTTGTCCATTGAGATGGGCTTTCTGTAAGTAATTCTAATTGTTGAGACATAGTTAACGAGAAAATGATAAAATAAAAGCTAAGAACTCAAAATCAAAACAATGTCAAAGTCAATTCAATGCAATGTCATTAATGTCAACTTCAACTTTTGACCAATGGTTCATTGGCACTATTTTGCCTATGTCATGTTTTTGAAAGACAAACTGTGAAAGGATTAATTGTATAGCTTCGGTAGAGCCGGAAAAATAATTTTATTTTGGAAAGATAAATTAAAAGAAATACTTATTAGTTGACTTTTAGAGGCATAAATTAAATATTTATTTATTATCATTTATTTATTTAAGAATGAATATGTAGTACAACAGTTGACACACACCAGCTTTTTTTTTTCTCACTGTCATGAGCCGTAGGGCAGCTCTGTTAGAGAGACATGATTTTTAAGAAAGTTAAAGATCCCCACCCCTATTAATTTCTCTTCTCTTTTAACCTATTCATCGCCAGAACTCGTTCAGGCGTTAATAACTTTCATACGTTGTAATTCCATTAAACTTTAATCAGTTTTCCTTCTTCCTTCTTCACTTTGCTATCTTTGTATTTTTTTTTAACACACTAATCTCTTACATTCATTTGTCATTGGCAGAATTGTCGACATCGGCACAGATTGCCATATCCAAAAAAAAAAAAGATACATGATTTTCTTAGATTATGGAAATCTTTGAAATTAAGCTGATTTATTTCATTTAATTAAATAATAAAAGAAAATATATTTATATATTTATTTGTTGCCAATATAGCCAGCATTAAATGTTTTGAAATGTCCAAGTCAAATCTTGGCAACACAAGAACAGTAATGGCCGCTTGTTTGGCGTTGTCTTCTCTTTCTGTTTGGTTACACGCTGTTCGAAGTTAACTACATCAGTGAATATTAGTTCAAGTGTGTGTGTGAGGTATCTCACAAACGATTTTTCCCAAATATAGTTATTTAATCTTCAATTATGGCTGCAGTACAAGGTGCACCTGGAAATAAGAATTGGCCGGCAAGACCGGGCATTCAACACCAGAATAGTCAAAATCAGCCTAATTTAACACTAAATAGAACAATTAACCTGTACCCGCTGACTAATTATACGTTCGGAACAAAGGAGCCGTTGTTTGAGAAAGATGCGTCGGTGCCAGCCAGGTTTCAGAGAATGAGAGAGGAATTCACGAAAATTGGCATGAGGAGGTTAGTGTTCTTATTTTAAATAGTTTTTTCCATTAAAATATCGTCTTAGGGTCAATTCGCGAACAAAAACATGGCAGCGTAGTTTCTGAACAAAAAATGCCATGTATTTTTCTTATGTCTAGTACTGACTACTTGATGGTTGGATAAGTTCTACGAAGAATACAAACACCATTCAATTACTTAACAAAATCTTCAACAGTACTGATGGACATAGGTCTCTTTGTTTTGTTTTGCTTAGCAGAGGGTACTCCCATTTTTGTATGTCACACATCAATACTTCATCAGTCTTTAGCAGTCCACTTTTAATCATACTCCGCTTCTTCGAATAGAGTTTTGTCCTTCTATACCGCAACTGACTAGACGGATTGGTGTTGAGTTTGTGGCAAGTGTTCCTTCTACTCGCAGTGCTGTTGTCCCGGTAGTTCGCTCCCTCAGTCGGCTCTTACGACACCCACGGGATGAATATGTGTTGAGATTCTATTCTAATTTGGTCACCGCACAGTTATACTGTTAGATTACTACAATAGGCATGGTGACAGTAACCAAGAACCACTAAAATTGTTAATTATCTGATGAAATGGTATTCATAGAATGTAAAAATCATATTTATTTCCATATTTAGAGTGAGATTAATAGTTAAATAACGAAAATTAAACTATAAAATACAGCAAAACATCATGTGCAGTTGAACACAAATCGGAGCGAGTTACTGTGGTTAATGTGGCATAGTTGTCCAAAATCTCAGCCAATGTCCAGCCAGTATGTGCAGACTGTTAGAGCATTTTCATATTACTCAATACAATATTGAGGTAATTAAAATGTATGTCTAACATATTGTCTGATATCAGAAATCGGAGCCAATACGTACATACAACAGATATACCGCTTATGAATACAAAAAAATCTTATTCCTTCTACTAATTTTGCAACTTCTATATGAGATTTCATCCCTTATTTACCCTCTTATGAGAAACATTTCCAAAATTTTTTCTTAATTGGTTCTTCTTTACATAATATGAAAAGCCAGCTTGTCTTTAATGCAGCTCTAAGCAATTGATAGAGTGATTTAAGAGGAAGCTTTCTATGTATAATACATGCAAGGAAGTTATTGTGGGAGAGCCACACTTCAGCACGAATGGGCTGAACCAACAGAAGTGATACCATGGCCTCACAGAAAACGGTGTGAAATTGCTCGCTCTGTTTTTCAATAAGTGAGTGAGGGTACCCGAGGCCCTTCCCTCCCCCCACCCCCATAGGGCTGGCACAGCTCATATGACGCCTGTACTGTTGCGGATGTCCATGGGTGGCTGTAATCGCTTATTATCAGGGTACTGATATCCATCTACTCATTTGCCCCATATTCCATAAAAAAGTGCAAATATAATGTAATTTGAGAATTTCTTATACTCGAAGCCGGGCTGGGCTTATATATTATATTATATACAAACCCAGTTATATCTAATGCAATAGTGTAGGACAGAAATTAAATAAAATTGTAAATAGTACAAAAAATAAAAAAAATATTATACACACATAATACTACTCAAACATCATTAATCACCATCATCAGCCCATCCTCAAACATCATTAATCACCATCATCAGCCTATCGCAGTCCAGTGCTGGACATAGGCCTCTTCAATTTCACGCCACTTAGTTCAATCTATGGCTTGTCTCATCCATCAACCACCAACCACCAACCACCAGCTACTCGAACACTACAACACAATTAATACAACAACAAACATAAAAAAAAGCTAAAAGCAAACTATCAATACAACACAACTAATAACAGTACAAAAGAATCGAAAAAAAAGGAAACCATTGAATTAATTATCTTCTGTCTAAATTACTATTTACAATGCAGTAAGCAACCTGTGAGAATTCATTAAGAGAACATGTAAACAAATCGATAACTTCTGCCACCATATTGAGTGCACAATACACACACACAGTACAGATCCAGCGGTATTTACAGTATTTACTGTTCACAGGTCTGTAGAAGGAGTCTTACTGGTCCACGAGCATGGTCTTCCTCACGTGTTACTGCTGCAGCTCGGTACAGCATTCTTTAAGCTGCCCGGAGGTGAACTTAATCCTGGAGAGGTGAGGAACATCAATATTGTCTAGACTGGTGATTGGATGAAACTGTGTAAATCTGGGAGTGATACCACGGCCTCACAGAAAATCGGTGTCAAACAGCGCTTACGCTGTGTTTCATCGAATGAGTGAGGATACCGGAGGCCCATACCCCAATCCAACGTCCCCTATCCCCCTCACCATCCCCTTTCCCCCCAGGCCGCCATAGTGTGGGTCACCATACTGCATTGTTCTTTTTCGCATTGAGGATGGTGACCACCACTCTTGGATTCTGCTCATGCTTTCCATCAGGTAGATCAGAGTCATTTTGGCAGCTTAAATATAAAAAAAAAAAAAAAATTCCTATGAATATTATAAACGCCAAAGTTTGTATGGATGTTTGTTACTATTTCACATAAAAACTACTTTACAGATTTGGATTAAACTAAACTAGTGTGTATATATATGTGTGCATATGTATATGTGCCTGATTATATTCATAATGATTTAAAATATTACCGTGAGAGAGCCACGCTTCGGCATGCATGGGCCGGCTCGACCGGAGTGATACCACTGCCTCACAGAAAACTGGTGTGAAACAGCGCCTGCGCTGTGTTTCACCGAGTGAGTGAGGATACCGGAGGTCCATAATCCAACCCTTACCCTCATCCCCTTCCCCATCCTCCAAGGCCGGCAACGCACTTGTGACGCCTCTGGTGTTACGGGTCCATGGGCGGCGGTAATCGCTTACCATCAGGCGATACGTCTGCTCGTTTGCTCCTTATACCATAAAAAAAATATTCTTTAAAATTAATTGCACCGTCAACTACCGCTAGTCTCTCCGATTCTTTTTGATTCATCATAAGGTTATCTGAAAGAGATTGCTTTGGCAATAAGGCCGCCCTTTGTACATTATATTATATATTAGTCATCTTATGTACTCTCTTAAAATATGAAAAAACGGTGTATAAATAAAGAGTTTTCTATCTTTCTATCTAACTATGTAAATCTACACTAATAAAATTGAAGTGTCTGTTTGTTATTTCAAATTAACTGCTTTTCACTTAATGCAAATAAAAGTGTTTACGATTCTAACATAAAAAAAAAACTGAATTTTTTTTCTGACTTTTGTCTGTCTAATTTCTGGAACAGCTGGACCGATTTTGATGATACTTTCATTGGTACATATGTATGGTATGATATAAGAAGTAATTTAAGCTACTTACCCTACCGTTATTGTCGTACTATGGTTCAAAATAATTCTACAAATTATAAACCTGTTAGCATCTAGAAATCTTAGCTGATTTTGGCTGCGGCGGCCAATCTTAACGAACACCATCCATCTACACAGGAGATATATTGCTAAGGTGTGTGCGCAAACACAGGTGCACTTTCTGTTCCCTCGCTCTCTAATAATCCGATGGGACGGTTAACCGACACCATCGGAGAGAGATCAGGCGTAAGACTGACAGCTTTTATGTGCTCTCCAAGGCAAGGCGGTAATGACCCAGACTTCTAAACTCCATGCTGATATGAAACTTTGTCTTTAATATTTTTTTTTAGTAATTATTATGGTCCTGTGTTAGGAATTTAAAATATGCAGTGTTTCATACCACCACTATAATTTTTATTAATCCGTCGATGTTCCTTTTAAGAGTCGGGTAAGGAAGTAAACTGTACATTAGAACATTATTGCAAAGAACAGGGAAACTTGAGGCTGTACAGCTACGCTGATTTCAACACGAACGAACGAATGAATGAACGTAAAATGATAGCGTTCGTACTGTCGTGTTTTGTTGGTGAGTGCGATACCGGAGGCCCAATGAAGCCGAAGCATTCAGGGTCACCATGCTGTATTGTTGCATTCGCAATAAGTATGGTGACCACTTTTGGTTTTTTCTTAAATTTAATAAAGGGCAAACGAGTGAGCGCATACGCTACATAGCCGGTCAATATTTTGCTATATTATTAAAGTGAAACTTTTATTACATCGTCTCAAATTTTTTGGTATGTGTGTCGCATGTCGCGTGACGGTCGGCCGCGGAGTAGGGATAAAGTGAAAGGCGTTCGTCAAAGCAGCCGAGGCCAATATGGCGGCGTCTATAGTTCCATCAGCTGACCGTGTAGTGCCAGTGCTCCACACTAGTTTGTTTGTTTTTGTCAGTGTTTAATGTAAATGTTGTTATTTATTTCCTTTTGGTAAACAACGACACAGCTAGCAAGTCCAAAAAACTAATCAACGAGGAAAAAGCAAAGAATAGTGCAAAAATGAATGACGATGAATTAAATTTACGCCGTTAAAAACAGAACGCCGACAGAGCACGTGCTTATAGAAAGTTTTCACTTTTACCGTGGTTTCATAAAACCTCACAATCCTTTTTTTTATTCTTGACAAGTACTGTAATACTAGCATTATGTCATAATGCTTGTTATATGTTGTGTAAATTGTCCAATGTTTTATCTAAGTTCGTCACCTGATCGTGTCTCTTTTCCAGGATGAGATTGAGGGTCTAAAGAGGTTGCTCACAGAGACTCTTGGCAGACAGGACGGCGTGAAACAAGAGTGGCTCATTGAAGACACCATTGGTTAGTAATTTTGTCTTTATTCAGTATTTATTCGGCCTACGATTTTGTTTATTCAAATGACAATTCCAACATTGCGAATATACATTTTATGTTGCCGGAGTATGAGTTGTGAATCACACAAAGTGCTGTCCTATGTGGGATTAGATCCATAACACTTGGCGCTTAGACAGGTGCGTGGCGATCGCTTAAACCACTAGGACAAACGAGCTCGACATAACCACCTGTCAGTGGAATCCGAGGGGGTTTCCGCACAAAAATGCCCAGAGTGCATTCTGGGAATTACTATATACTATATATGCTGTACTACCATCAAAGAGAATCTGTATACTAATCTTTCGTTGCTTACGCCAGTGTGGGATCCTGGGTCTTCCGCCATAGTATGGGTCACTGCATTTTCTGCATTCATAATGAGGATGGTGGTCCGCACTCTTGAATTCTACACTTTCTTTGCAAAAGGCACATTGTGTGATCCACGGATTCACGGTGTTTTTTGTCAGTTTCATGTACGTTTGTAAAGTCCGACAAAAAACAAGGCGCATCTCATTAGGCCACCATGCTGCATTTTCCATGTTCACAATCAGGACAGTGACCACCACTTTTGGATTCTACTCATTCATAACACCAGGCGGAGTACGAGACTGAAAGCCCACTGATGAAGAAGCATCTCAAAAGGCCACCATAGTGTGGGTCACCATGCTGTATTGTTGCATTATCTGCATTTGCAATGAGTATGGTGACCACTGTTCTTGGATTCAGCTCACGATTTCCACTAGAGTAGTCTTAAAAGTGTTTAGCAATCAATCAACAACCTATAATGTCCCACTGCTGGGCTCAGGTCCCCTCTCAGGAGAGGGTTAAGGCCATACGTCCCCACGCTGGCTAACTGCGGGTTGGGGACTGCCAAGTTGTGGTTACGTAATCTTACCGTTGGATGTTTTTAAAACGTCCAAAGGCTTACAACTAAGCTTTACGACTGTTATCCTATGATAACAACCGGGACCGACTGCTTAACGTGACCTCCGAATCACGGAGACGCTCATGGTAACATGCAACAAGCGGTCACCCATCCAGGTACTGACTGCGCCGTCGTTGTATACCCTCGGTGATTGTTTCTAATCACCGAGTGCAACTGGGCTATGAACGCCTTGCCGAACGAAGTGTTAAATTGTACATATATTTTGTTTGCAGGGAACTGGTGGCGACCCAACTTCGAACCCCCTCAGTACCCATACATACCACCCCACATCACCAAGCCTAAAGAACACAAAAGGTTGTTTCTTGTGCAGCTACAAGACAGAGCTCTTTTTGCCGTACCGAAGAACTATAAGCTGGTAGCAGCACCACTGTTTGAATTGTATGACAATGCTCAGGGTTATGGACCGATCATCTCCTCTCTAAGCCAAAGCCTGTGTCGTTTTAATTTCGTGTATATGTGAGGTTGGAACCAGTAGGGGGCGCTAGTGACTACCAAAGAGGTTGGCAATTTCTTTTTACTAAAACAGTAGGTTAGGTATTTTTCTTTAATGGTATTACCGTTTTTTATATAAAAACATTTTATATTGTACAGTGTGTATAATTATATTGTAATTCCAAATTACTTTGATGAATTTAACGGGATTTTCACTAGCATAATATAGCTGAAGATAAAAGGAATAACTTATGTTACTTTTTTTTCGAATAACATGGCATACAGCTAGTTCGTGATATAATTATTTGAGTGGTCACCCGTCGTTTGGAACGTAGAACTACTTATAGAACATTGAATTATGTTTCAAGTTCTGTTGTAAACCAAAATATTTTAATTTTATTTGAGGGTAGACCGAAAAAACTGCCCCCAATTCTATATTTGCTTTTCATTGAGTAATTAAGGCAGTCTTAGCTCAATTACTACATCATAATTACTAAATATTTAGGACCTTTGAAACAGATTTGTTCTCAAATTTTTATTTTTGCCTTTTTTTATCTGTTCTATAATCTCTTCTTCGTCTTCAGTCTCTACAACTCAACTCCTGAGCCTTATATCCGACGAAGCTAAAAGTAAAGGCAATAATTTTGGCAGTCTATATGTTCCACCATAGCGCTAAAACTACTGAACCGATTTAATTGAAGGAGATTTCAATAGATTCTTAATAATTGTTATATAAATAATAATAATAGTTTTTATGAAGACTGGTTACAATTTCTTAAACTTTTTAGGTGAAATCTTGAATTGGGGTCGGCTGTAGGTCTATTACAATACAGGTGAATTTGTATCTATTACGTGGAGTGCCTGCCACCAGATCTCGACAACCAATATTTTTATTTACTTTTATTTTAAAGTTTACTAAATACTTAAGTATATTAAAATGAAATTGACAACCTCTTTCTTAAGTGTGACAAGTGACAAAAATGCCCCTGTTATAAATTAAGTGTTGCTACAGTGGAAATAAATGCAGTAAGACTGTTAGAATTTTTTTTTCTGTTAGATTGTATTTTATTATCTAGAATGTTCTATCAAGATTATGTGTGCCTAGGTAGCGCAGTGGCAGCGTATGCGACTGCTGTTTCGGGTTCGATGCGTATACTAAAAAAAAGTATACATGTATTTATATCAGTTTTCTAGTAACCATAGTACAAGAACTGCTTAGTTTGAGACTAGATGGCGTTTTATGTCCGAATTATTATTATAGTAACTAGGGCTTTGATTAATCTATATACTAGTCTTCTTCCTAGCCTTAATATTCCTAAGATCATTTGGATTCGGCTACTAGTTCAAACGGTTTTACCTGAATATCAGCTTTTCAACGGAGCGACTGGTATCGGAGCTACGCAACTCTAAGGGTAAATTGATTTCGAAGTTTGAACTAGTTATCAATGAATTTGAGGGCAATGACTTCCCAATAACGATTGTCATAGGTGTTCATGACAACCAGGACCGACGATTTAAGGTACTCTTCGAGGCACTTTACACAATTGATCTACTGTATTTAATTCCACTGTTAGTTAACTAGTGAATGTAGTGAACGAAGGAATGAAAATGTATGTAATTGTGTTGACAGATGGAAATAATGGCGCTTTCTAACATCAGAAGCCAATGATACTACTTCTGGACTTGGAAATCTTAGCTCTTGCTAACTTACTTTAAATTAAAAAAAATGTTCCATAAATAACCATAATTTACCGTGGGAGGGCCACGCTTCAGCATGAATGGGCCGGCTCGACCGGAGTGATACCACGGCCTCACAGAAAACCGGTGTGAAACAGAGGCCCATACCCCAATCCAACGCCTCCTATCCCCCTCACCATCCCCCTTCCCCCCAGGCCGCCATAGTGTGGGTCACCATGCTGCATTGTTCTTTTTCGCATTGAGGATGGTGACCACCACTCTTTGATTCTGCTCATGCTTTCCATCAGGCAGGGCAGAGTCATTTTGGCAGCTTAAATATATATAAAAAAAAACCTTTAAGTTTATACATGTATATACATACATGGACTGTTGTTTTGGTAGTTAACTTCCTCAGTCGACTCTTGCGACGCCCATGGTTTGAATAGGGGTGTTGACACTAAGCGCAAGCCTGGGGGTGACAGATGTGACCATTTGTCGCCCTAGCAGAAGCAGGCTCGGGCGGGGGGAGCGCGAGCTTTCCAGCGCTCGCGCTCCACCTATTGGGGCATTAACGGAAACATCGGGGCTTCCACACAGGAGGGGGCCATCTAGAAACCGTAGGTGGCCCGATGTACGTCGGGGTTCCAGGGTTTTCCTTTCTAGGGTGTGCCTGGTTCCCCGGCTCCTAGTACCAGAGATAGCGTGCGGTTCGAGTCGGTTCGTGTCCGACATGCCACCAAAAAAAAAAGGATGTTGACACTTCTTACTTTTAATCTGTCTAAATATGTTTCCATCTGTCAACCTTATGTCAAAACTGACATAATTTAGGTCTCTCGTATGCTGTAATAGTGTATAAAAATATCTATTTTGTATATTGGATGTTTGTTTGTAACTTTACAGTTCTTAAAATAAGCTTGATCTCAGTGTGGCTTTTCGACGAAGTAACTTTGAACAAGCCATTTTTATTTCGTATCACCTGTGTTTGTTTTATCACAAATGAAATGCTGCTTGATAAATATAAAAACTTTTTATTTTTTTGGATATGGCAATCTGTGCCGAAATATAAAAACTTTTTTTTTTTGGATATGGCAATCTGTGCCGATGTCGACAATTCTGCCAATGTAGAAACTTAAAGCACCTCGTAATTTTTCAAATGACATTAGTGACAGCTGTCACTGTCATCAAGCTTTAGTTTAAGGACTGTGTCAATGAGAATGTAAATTTAGCGAGTAAGTGTGAAAATTTTCAACTAAGAAAAAAAAATTATTATTAATAATATTTTCATCTGGTTTTATTTCACAATGTACCTGAAGAAAGAAGAATGTTATTTAGTATATAAGTTTATTTATATAAGGATTATGCGTGATATACAAGCTGTGATATTTTTTTTTTTATATATTTTGTTATATCTTTACGGTATGTATAAAATCAAGTCATCTACAAGTTATACACAAAAGTTATATAATTGAGTAATAATAAGATAAAGGACTTCCTCCTTTATCTTATTGTTGCTTTATTTAGGGTTCTATAAAGAGTAAATGACTTGCAATTTGATTCAATGTTATATACAGGCTGTGATTATATTTTTTATATTTTACGTTTATATGTTATTGTTATATAAAAATGTTATTTAATTGGGCATAGTAAGACATGAGATGTGAGGGCGTTCATAAGGTAAATTACTGTCATAATCTGCGATCCTTTGCGGGGGACATCTTCATAGATACACATTATAGACTTATATACAAAAACAATTAATTCAATTCAAAATCATTTATTCAATTAACACACTAAGTGACATTTATGAACGTTAAATTGAAGCTACAGATAAAAATCATAGATCGACACAGATGTACTGTATTGCCAAAGTGAATTGGGTGAAAACACCAAATTCCATTGCCTGCCTGTGTCGACCCATAACTTCCAGTTTACAAAATGCATGGACCCTTATGAGAAGAACACTGGCACGGAAAGTCAGGGCCCCTCTTTGAAAAACCATTACAAAATCGTCCACGAACTCACACATGACAGTAGGGAATATGCATGTTTTTTTATTTATTTCTTAATCTGGTCAGTTGCGTCTCTATAACATAGAAGAAATATATATAAATAGGTTTGAAAATTAATCAAACTAATTATCAAAGTGAAATTTAAAACGGTGACTATATTTGAGCTATTTAAACGCCGCCATTTTGCGCGTGCTTTTGACACACAGCCAATGACGTCATTGTCATTGTGTGTTTGTTTACTATTCAGTGTTTCAGTTACTTATTACTTATTAAAAGTTTTAATTGCTATAAAAATCATGGAAGAAGGTAATTTTTCTCACTAACACTTTGTTTGAATAATACTTGTAAACAGTTTTAATTGCTATAAAAATCATGGAAGAAGGTAATTTTTCTCACTAACACTTTGTTTGAATAATACTTGTAAACAGTTTTAATTGCTATAAAAATCATGGAAGAAGGTAATTTTTCTCACAATCACTACTAACACTTTGTTTGAATTTCAACTCCGATAGTTTCGATGAAGTGACTAACGACGTCACTTTTCGTTTCGACCAATAGCGTTTAGTAAATTTGAAATCCCCTCCATTAATTTTCACTTTTAATTTAATACTTTTTGGGTTTAAATAATCACTAAATAAAAAATTGCCTTTTAAGTAAAGACAATAAAGAATCTAGAAAAATAATATTTGAGACAAAAATAAAAATGCATATTCCCTATTCAACGCACGCTTACATACATTTTGTGTCATAACAGTGGCCTTACAAGCCTACACGTACGGGTAGGCCCATTTGTACTTACACTATGACAGAGGGGAACACTTGAGTATGGCTACCCGTGCGTGTTGCTCTGTGAACGAAACGTGACGATTGAACGTTTAATTGTCGATATTTCCTTGTATAATACTATCTATGCCTCAACTATTTATAAGAAATGTGTTGATATGTCTGTTCTTGTGGTCACACCAGTATTAAGGTTTTGTTATTGTTTGTCACACTGTTAAAATGTGTACACTATTGGCTTGTTTAGTAATTGCTAAACCAGAAATCACGGCTTTATTGCTTGCCATTATGGATTTTATAAGTGATGTAGTACGGAGGCCCAATGATGATCGACTGGAGTTATACCACGATCTCACAGAAAACCGGTGTGATACAACCTGGTGTGATGCATCTGGTGTTGCGAGTGTCCGGTAATCGCTTATCCAACAGGCGATATGTCAGCTCATTTGCCACCCTGTTCCATAAAAAAAGCATCTCAGTAAGCTGCCGCAGCGTGGGTCACCATGCTGCTTTGTCTGCATTTACAATCAGTATGGTGACCACTATTATTGGATGCCTCCTATGCTTTCCATCAGGGAGAGTATTAAGAGTACTTCAGAAGGTTAATATATATATAAAAAATTGGTGGACTTAGACTGGGCATAGTACAAGAGCTTAACGAAAATTAAAGGTGAAAAATCCCTTCGGATCTCCAGCTCCTCGGGGAAACAGAAGCCAGAAGTATGTGGTGTTTCCACAAAAAAACATTTCGACGACCGGCCTCTGGCGCCCTACTCTGCAAGGACCCGGACCATGTTATTTCAGGTCCTGCCCGATTCGATGCCTTACCAGGCCCTGTCTAAACGAATCGACGAGTAACGCTTTTAACTTTTGAACCAGTCTCCGTCTAATTTTGATATTTGTCGACTAGCTTCTATTAATTAGCGACAAATTTTTTGAACTGCGATACTGGTAAAGCTAGTGGACACTAACAGTTTTTTTTCTTAGTTGTCACAATGTTAAGATGTCTGCACCATTTAGGGGCCTGGGTGTCCAGTAGTTGGTGACTAACTGCTAAGATGGAGGTCGCGAAATTTGATTTCCACCCAGAGAACATTGAAAGTAACAATGGCTTGGCTACCATCATATATTTTAGTTCAGAACACTTCATTATGTCCTTTGATTTTGATCTGAATTGAATTCCGTCGCTATAGGCATCGAATCGTCTAGAAACGCTCATAACTTTTGTACCATTGCTTCACCATTGTGTTATCAAAATTATGGTCAAACCATTGTCTTCGACATTAATATGGATTTTTTTTACATTTGTAAAGTATATACTCACTGGTAGGATGCTTGAAACTATCCAATTAACGCAACCGGTAGAAATAAACACATACAAACTGTACAGGAGAAACATTAAACTCAACCCGCTCATTGTTATCTAATGGATCGCAGTCGACGAAGCGATGAGATTAAATCTTCTTCTCCACGTAGCAAGCATAGTACTGGTTTGACTATGGGACAACTCTCCAACTCTTCTAGATTGGTTTTCCAGAACTTGTAAAGAGTTGTGGTATAGGTATACTCACAGAAAGTTCCAGAATCAAATGAAAGTTGAGTTGAAGGTAGGAACAAAACTTTAATGTCACTCACAAACAGAAGGATAAAGTTCACAGTAATTAATACATTAAGTTTAGGTGAAAAGGAATACAATTAAAAGACATACAACAACACGCACCGAAGCGAACAGAAAGGGTGTGGTCCCGTTACGACAAATGTATACAATATCAATAAATATTATTTGATTTACTTGTTCTATTTATATTAATAGTAATTGTTATTTATTCTAATAGTAATAATATATAGTGATAAGAAAAGAGTAATAATATCAGATAATTAAATGTTTACATAGATATAAATTCAATAGAATAGGAAACAGAATATTATAAGGATTGACTTCGGATAGTATAAATATGTGTATATATGTGTGTGTGTGCATGTATGTCTGTATGTATGTAAACCTCCTACATCACTCCCCCCCAGAGACCGTCACTACGGTCGATAGAAGTCAGGAAATCGTACTCTGCGACCGGAACGTGTGGTTCTGGAGCTCAGATAGTCTGAAGGTTTATCCTGGCTAGGGCAGGGGTTAGGAGTAGATTCTACGACGGGATCATAGTTAGTAGGGGTTGTTATGGGTAGGGTGTTAGTAGATGGGTCGACGAGTATGTAGGCTGGTTTAAGACGGTCTACAGATACTGTGACGCTCTTACCCTTGACGAGTATCTTGTATGTTTTGTCCCCGCGCTCGAGCACTTCGTATGGACCGGAGTAAGGAGGTTCTAAGGGACCTCTCGATGCACCAACCCTTAAAAATACGTGGCATGAAGATTTCAAATCGTTATAAATGAAAATTTTACTTTGATTATGGCTAGAAGCGGGAAATGGACGAAGCTTTCGTGAGAAATTACGTAAGCGGGATGTAAAATCCGTTAGATCCGTGGATTCAGGAACAGTTACCTGAAAGAAATCTCCGGGAAGACGCAGAGGCTCGCCATAGACTAATTCAGCCGACGAAGCCTTTAAGTCCTCTTTGTAGGATGCTCTAATACCTAGTAATACCAGAGGTAGGGTATTTATCCAATTGAAGTCTGCGTGGCACATTATGGCCGCTTTAAGCTGACGGTGGAACCGTTCCACCAAGCCATTACACGCAGGATGGTACGCGGTTGTTCGGCGACGTTTAAATCCTATCATTTTTCCAAGGTATTGGAAAAGTGTGGATTCAAATTGCCGGCCGCGGTCTGTGACGATATCCGTGGGACATCCAAATCTGGATATCCAGGATATCAGTGCCTTACCGACTGTTTCTGCGGTAATATCCGTCATTGGCGTGACTTCTGGCCAACGAGTGAAACGGTCTACTGCTGTCAAGCAGTAACGGTAGCCTTGGGAAGGTGGTAGTGGGCCAATTATGTCTATGTGTATAAACGAAAAACGCGCGCGCGGTAGGTCAAAAGTACCTAAAGGTGCTGAGACATGGCGATACACCTTAGCACGTTGGCACGACAGACATTTACGACACCATTCTCGGCAGTCTTCACGCATACCAGGCCAGACAAACCGCTCGGCGACCAATTTTGTGGTGGCTATAGCGCCTGGATGGCTGAGGTTGTGAAGGGTGTCAAAAACTAGCCTTCTGAGAGGCTTAGTTACGAAAGGACGAGGTTGTGGTGTACTAACATCACAATAAAGTTCCTTCGTACTACCAGGAATCATGAGTCTTTTGAGACAAAGTGCAAAGTCACCACCGGTGTACTTAACGAGGTCTTCATCATCAGCTTGAGACTCTGCTAACTGATCGAGATTAATGGACATTTGAAGTTCGTCGACTCGAGAGAGTGTATCAGCAACAACATTGTCTTTGCCAGATATGTGACGATTGTCGGTCGTAAATTGCGAAATGAAGTCCAGATGTCGATATTGGCGAGGTGAACAATTAGCCTTTCTCTCATGAAAAGCATAAGTAATCGGTTTGTGATCGGTAAACACTATAAAGTGTCTAGCTTCTAACATATGCCGAAAGTACTTGATGCTTTCACAAATTGCCAAAAGTTCTCGATCGTAAGGTGAATATTTTTGCTGACAGGGGCTAAACTTGCGAGAGAAAAGTGCAAGTGGTTGCCAGTTGCCGTGCTATAATTGTTGCAACACTGTACCCATCGCTAAGTCAGACGCGTCAGTCACAAGTGCTAATTTAGCATCGCTGTCTGGATGTGCGAGTAGTGCAGCGCTAGCCAGTGAACGTTTACATTCACGAAAAGCAACCAATGTATCACCGGATATGTCGACGGGTTGTGAAGCTTTGATCGAGCCTGTTAATAGGGCATTAAGAGGGGCTTGAATCACCGCTGAGTTAGGCAAAAAGCGCCTATAAAAGTTAAGCATACCTAAGAAGCGTCTCAGTTGTCTGACTGTCTTAGGCACGGGAAAGTCTGTTACAGCCTGTACTTTCGCTTCTAGGGGCTTGGTACCCGCTTCCGAAATGTGGTAACCTAAAAAATTTACCTCACTGGCTCCAAAAACGCATTTTGAAGTGTTGATGAGGATGCCGTATTCCTTCATGCGGTCGAAGAGCTGTTGCAGGTGCTGTTCATGCTGCTCCTGATCCTGAGAGAAGCAGAGAAAATCGTCGCAGTAGGGATACACGAAATCAAGGCCTCTAGTCAATTCATCGACGAATCTTTGAAAGGTCTGACCTGCATTCCTCAGACCAAAGGTCATACAAGGGAACTCGTACAAGCCAAAAGGGGTTGTGATTTGTTTCCCGTTGCTACCTTAATAGAACATACATTAGTTTGAGCTACAGAAGCACTGGAATATAATGTAGTTGTATTATCAATTATTTTTTTATTGCGTACATCAACAATAAGATTATAAAAACTTAAAAAATCTACACCAATAATAGCTTTTGTTACATTAGCCACTGTGAAACGCCAGGTAAAATTTCGTCTTAAACCTAAGTTTAAATTTAAATCTATGCTACCGAAAGTGTCTATAACAGTGCCATTGGCAGCACATACGGTGTAGTCTGTCCTGGCACGGCGGTCTCGTAGTGCAGAACGCGGGAAGACACACAGGTCACTTCCGGTGTCTACCAGAAATTGGGTGTCTGTAGTCCTGTCGTACACGAATAGGCGACCTGATGAAGTTACTGGGCAGTCGTCAGTCGCCATTAGCGACTGCCGTTGGCTTTTCCGGGCTTGTTGTAGTCACATGGCTTAACACAGTGTCGTGCACGTGAGCCAAATTTACTATGGTAAAAACAAAGAGGGTACTTGCGGTAACTCGAGTTTGATCTAGACCTCTGACGAGAAGCGGAACGTCTTCGGTGTGTTCTTGACTTGTGATACCCATTTTCAGGGGAATGTGAACGCTGATCTAGTTTCAGTGCAAGCTTTTCGATCATTCCTCTCAGTTCGGCGATTTCGCCAGAGACGCTGGTACTCGGTTCTGGTCTAGAAGACTCTGCCACCTGACAGGGTGCTGTGATCTCCTGGATACGATCCGCCAAATCAGATAACTGTTCTGGAGAATGGGTAGGCTGTGATGCTAAGATCGTTTGAATATTATTAGGCAGACGGTTACTCCAGATAGTCTTTATAAAATCTTCAGGTACAGAAGGCCCAGCTAAATCCAACAGATGCCTCAAAAATTTTGAGGGTTTACGATCTCCTAGTACTTCGTGGGTGAGCAACTGCTTTACCCTGTTCTCCTGTGATGCAGATAATCGCCGAATTAACTGTGTTTTTATTTTTGGATATCGGTTGTTGACTGGAGGGTTGACGATAATGTCTTTAACTGCTTTTGCGTGGTGTAGGTCGAGGTGAGTGATGACATGAGTGAATTTTGTTGCATCATCCTCTATGCCTATAGCCTCGAATTGTCCTTCTAGCAATGCAAACCAGATTTCAGGGTCCTCGGGAGCAAAAGCGGGTATTTTATTGCTCATTTTTCGTGAAACCGTAACAGGTTTATGGCGCGGCGTACCGTTATGTGTCTTTTGCTCTCTGATGTTACGGCAGTTTTAGCTGAATCGCTACTATCACTCATTGAGTTCTTGACGGGGTCACCAGTTGTGGTATAGGTATACTCACAGAAAGTTCCAGAATCAAATGAAAGTTGAGTTGAAGGTAGGAACAAAACTTTAATGTCACTCACAAACAGAAGGATAAAGTTCACAGTAATTAATACATTAAGTTTAGGTGAAAAGGAATACAATTAAAAGACATACAACATCACGCACGATACTTAGCGATTCTAATTATGATAATCACCAACTAATACAATTAACGCAACACATCAGGTTTCACGCGACCGAGGGCAGTTCGATACTGAATTCATCGATGCGCTTGCACCGGCCGATTACTATAGGCCTCGTAAGAAAGGGTGTGGTCCCGTTACGACAAATGTATACAATATCAATAAATATTATTTGATTTACTTGTTCTATTTATATTAATAGTAATTGTTATTTATTCTAATAATGTTAATTATTAAATAATGAAACAGAATATTATAAGGATTGACTTCGGATAGTATAAATATGTGTATATATATGTGTGTGTGCATGTATGTCTGTATGTATGTAAACCTCCTACAGAGTTTTTGGGACGGCAGTATCCGTAGGCCCTTAATGAGCTTAAGAAACTGATTGAAAAATATTTCGATCGGAAATCGAATGGTTTTTAGTAAGACCAAAAATAAAAGAAGATACAGTAAAAATTGCCAAGGTACCTAAAACATACCAGTAAGTTGGAAGCAAATGGTTTCCACAATACAAATTCTAATTACTAAATTACGTGGCAAAGAATATCCACATAATTTATTAGAAGCCAACAGCAAATTGCCAGTGTTAGAAGATCAGCACAAATGAAATAGGATGACACAATAATTGTATTGGAGAAACTGAAAGTGTCAAAACCCATAGCAAGGTACACAATACATACCAGTAAGGTGGAAGCAAATGGTTTCCACAATACACTTGCTAATTAATAAATTACGTGGCAAAGAATTTTCCTATAATTTATTAGAAGCCAAGAGCAAATTGCCTATGTTAGAAGATCAGCACAAATAAAAAAGGATGACACAATAATTGTATTGGAGAAACTGGGAAGTGTCAAAACCCATATCAAGGTACCCAATACATACTAGTAAGGCGGAAGCAAATGTTTTTCACAATACACATTCTAATTAATAAATTACGTGGCATAGAATTTCCACGTAATTTATAAGAAGCCAAGAGCTAACTAAAAATTAGAGCTTTAAGTTATGTACTTAATTATCTAGAGTACAATAAAGCGATTTATTATTATTATTAATTGCCAGTGTTAGAAGATCAGCACAAATGAAAAAGGATGACAGAATAATTGTATTGGAGAAACTGGGAAGTGTCTAAACCCATATCAAGATACCTAATACATACTAGTAAGGTGGAAGCAAATGATTTCACAATACACATGTTAATTAATAAATTACGTGGCACTGAATTTCCACGTAATTTATTAGAAGCCAGGAGAAAATTGCCAGGTTAAGAAGATTTTCAGCACAAATGAATAAGAATGACACAATAATTGTATTGGAGAAACTGGAAGTGTCAAACCCCATAGCTACAAAGCCTGTTGACCGGAGGGAGTTGCCACCGTGCCTGGTACAAAACAGTCGGCCATTTGTTCATTCTTCTTTCATTTCATTTATTACATTCGTTCATTCTTCTGTTTTTCATACATACACATACAAAACACTATCTTATCACTACAACACAGCTACTTGACTGCCTTTGTGGCGTAATGGTAGCATATGTGGCTGCTGCGCAGTTCGGGTTCGATTCCCAGGTCGGACCAAGTCTTTTATGACCTAAAATAATTTGTTTCGGAGTTGGGTGTTTTTGTAAAACATAGGCTCATTTGGGCATATACTTTGACAAAGAATAACATCGACATATGGCTACTCCCTACCGTGTGAAAAACACAAATCCCTCAATTCATACACGAACGAAAAATGGAAGGATGCTATTCTTATAACACAACCTCTGAGAGTTGCCGTTACTAACATAGCGCAGGCTCAACTGATATGCACACTAAAGTGGGCTCCGTACGTCCCTACGCTGGCCGAGTGCGGGTTGGGGACTGGCAACACAACGTTGTGGCTACGCAACCTTACCGTTGGATGTTTTTTAGCCGCCCGAAGGCCTCCACCTAAGCTTCACGACTGTTATCGTATGATAACAACCGGGACCGACTGCTTAACGTGACCTCCTAATCACGGATATGCTCATAGTAACATGCCACCAGCGGTCACCCATCCACGTACTGACCGCGCCGTCGTTGCTTAACCTCGGTGAATGTTTTTAATAACCGAGTGCAACTATGAACGCCTCAGAGTATGTGTTTAGTAAATATTTCTAGAATTGATCAGTGTTCTTAGAAACTTTTCCAGTCACTATACATCAATTCAAGAAGAAGCCAGATGACCAGCACAATAAGTGCTGTTAATTGCACAATATTTCAAAGTGACAGCTCAGGAAGCCACTAGTCAATTTGTGACCTAATATCCACAGCATGCTGGTCAGCCTGCACCAATTGTAAGTGCAAGTGACTAAGAGTGCGCCTCCTGGAAATTGAAAACCAATATACGCCGACGTACGAGTTCTTGAGTAGAGACCGCTTCTCGGCAAACGTAGTATAGGACGTCCACAGGCCAGGTGGAGCGATGATTTGCGCAGGACGGCTGGCAGGAGCTGGATGCGAGAAGGGGTAGATCGAACTAATTGGTGTGAAATTGAAGAGGCCTACGTCCAGCAGTGGACTGCGATAGGCTGATGATGATACGCCAAAAACATTGCTGAGGATTTTGTAACTATACTCTGGATTAAGAGACCTTTGAACTCTTTATTTTACTTCTTTAGGTTACGTTGACTTTCAAATAGTGTTATAAAGAGTTTTAAAGAGAGGAACACTTCCTTAAGGTAGTACAAGTGCTGATTGTCTGCTGAACATGTCCGCAAGCGGTAGCTTCACAATAAGCTAACCGCAGGGTTCCTGGATCGGTATATCTCCACTAGGCAGACGTATCGCCAGATGTTAAGCGATTACCGCCGGCCATAGACACCCGCAACAGCAAAGGAGCCACAAGTGTGTTTCCAATCTTTGGGGATGGGGGAGACGTTGGGGCATGCCAGTGTCCAGCTGCGAGGAGGCTACGTACGCGTTTGCCATGCGTGTGTTATGAATAAATTACAATGATTAATGTATAACTAGATATTTTCACCATGGTATGGAACAATTTAGTATTTATTATATTACTCTAATGTGTTATGATTCCCAGGAAATAATCCACATTATTTTGGAGTCATAACCCTAATCCACTTTATTTCTTTTATTTACCAATTTAAACAATATTTAAGGTACCAGTTCTGAAGTTTAGGAGCTAAACAATCGTGAAATAATTCTTAAATGTGGGTGGAGAGAGTTAAAACATTTCTGTGGAACAAAAGCGTAGCTACGATCGGTTTTTAAGAATGTTTCTACACTATATTTTTACACCTCTTTTTTCATAAAAATATACATTACGTTATAAAGCTACATGGGCATTTTATTATCTTGACCTTTCTTTCTTTCGAGTATAAATGTGAGGACATCCTTTTTTCCATGCTGAAATCCCCTCGGATACCACTTCCTACCTGGTGGCCTGTCGGACTCGAACCGACTAAAACCGCACACTCTAAGGTACTAGGAGCCGGTGTATCAGGTGTTCCCTTGGAAGGAAAACTCTGGAACCCCAACATTCGTATCGCTATCCGTACATCGGGCCACATACAGTTGTAGATGGAACTCTCCTGTTCGGGAACTTCGATGTTACAATAATATATACTCTGCATATATTCTGAGCTATTCATTTTAATCATGCAATTTTTATTTAGGAGCAAAAATATATCTTCATGTCGAGCCTTTCCCGCCGTTTTAGCGCAACTGTCAAAAACGAAATTTTACAGGTTTTTTTTTAAATATCTTTAAACAGAAATGTGCTAATGTACTAAAATTTAACATAGAATTATGAAATTTAGACATTTAAATATATAATTAAAAACATGGCGCTCACATTATTTTTACCCGACTGCGCAAAACAAAGAAGGGTTATGTGTTTATCAGCCTATGTATGTATGTATGTATGTTTGTTCCTATGTGGCATTGTAGAGCCCAAACGCCTTGGCCGATTTTGATGATCCGTTCGTCAATCGATTGGTCTTGACCTCGAGAGTGTCACTAAAAACATAACAGTAAACAATACTCACTATAGTAACTAGTTGCCATATTGTCAAAATGAAAAAATATTTCGACGCACCACGTCAAGTGGGGAAAATGAATTAGGTTTTAATTTAAATTTTAAGGGGAGCTCCTTGATAAGTCACAAAAATGAATGGGTCCCGACTGTTGATCCTTCTATTCTGCTTTTAAATTCTATGGCTTATTTTGTTCTTTTTAGTTTTGTTTTTACGCATAATATTTTCTTTTTATTGCTGTCCTAATCAAAAGTTATTTAGGAGTTTAAAAACGATAAAAATATCTATAACCATCTAAGTTATTTAAAGTGTGTGTACTTATATACACGCATTTGAAGTTATACTTCATTGGTGTAACAAGATAAAAATGTTGACTATAGCTAACTTCAGGATGTCGGTTTTTCGTGACGGTGTGCGCGCGCATCGTAAAAATGTACTCACTATTCCCTAACGCGCCAAAAGAAGTATAACTTCAATAAATAGATAGGTTTTTTAAAAGGTTACAATATTAAACATATTTATAATAAATCAATTTTACAATTGAAAGTTTATTTAATTATTTTTATCATTCCAAAATTATCGCTAATTCTCTTTCGTAGTCTTTATTATCAAACAACTGAAAACAAAATAAACAGAAGAAAGTGAAGGGTACGCAAAAGGCGGATAAAATATCGTCTCAAGGAAGCTTTACTCCAAATGCCTTTCTCAGAGTAACTCCTAGGAGTTTGGTAGACTTCTAGCAGCTCCTCAGTCGAAATTCAGCGTAACAACGTTCCAAATCCAAATCTCGCTAGGGGGTGGACATGGAGCCAGAAATATACGATCTCGAGACTCGAGACATCGAGATCTCCCGAGAGAGGATGATGCCTTGCAAAGTGAGAGGTCGCGCACACCAGTCCTACATGCGATCCCTGCGGAAAGCTAAGTTATACTACGACTTCGTCTTCCTTAGTCAGGAGATTGAAGATTTAGTGACTAAAATTGGAATGCCGGTGGAAATGGGTTGCGTGGGAAGACAAACATACACTCAAAAAACATAATCCTCCTTTAGCAATCGAAAAAAAGGGTCATTTGTGCTACAAAAATCGATCGCAAGACACGTAATATAGAAATGCTGGTTGTCGCTTACGTTAAGGCCTTAAAAATATATTTATTTACGATAATTTTAGCACTTGATAGAACTTTGTAACGGTTACTTTATAATTTCATTCTCGAGTGTACGAAATGTGCCTATGAATCTGTTCATTTTTCATAACCAATAAAATGCTGGCATTTTGAATCGACTAACTTACTAATATTGATTAAAACATAAATCATATACAATCATCGATTAGAGTATTATAAATTAAATTAAATATACTTTGTTTAACTTACAAAGTAAAACAATATTTAAAAATCATAAATTTATTACAATAGTTTCGATAAAAACGAATTTTTTATCGAATCATTTTTATTGAATTTCATTATTTGGCGGTAACGGCTTGACGTAGTCATTCACACGAGTAAACTCACAAGAGGCAGTACCGTCTATTTCTTATTTTAAATCGCTTTAAATTCCACACATATTTTTCCATACAACTGGATGGCATTGGACCTGAGAAGCGTTAGATTATCAAGAAATACATAGTGGAATTGGTTTGATAATTGAATTTTTTTTTTTAAATATTACCGACATTATGGTAGGTACCTACGTGAATCATTTAAAATAAGAAGAAATCGACACCCCAATCAGGTTAAGTTAATAAGGAATAAAGGTTAGTAATTTGTAATTATTTGTATTACAGATATTTTAATTGTGTTATTGGGTTAACAAATTATTCCTTAACATACATATATTACTGAATTGTATATAGTGTTACATGTTAACAGCAATAGAATTAGAATTATAATTATGTATATACCTTTGATAAAGAAATTGTGGTATTTTCATTTTATTTAAATAAGTAGGTAGGTAGGTATGCAATCTAGTATTGCTATGCAGGGGTTTCGGGAGAATATATCGTTCTCACAATAATGTATTAGTATCATAGTGTATGTATATAAAGTTTATATATTACCGTGTGTATATATTTATTTATATTTTTATGTATATGTGTAATTTCACGAATATATATGTATCTTTCCCACCACAATGCATCTACCCCACAAAATTTCTACACCACCCAAAGGTTGGCTGGTAGAGAATGCCTTGGGCTTTAGGCCCGCCGTTGTATGTATGTATACATGTGTGCATGAAGTTTTGATATAAATAAATTATTTTTTAGAAAAATTTGTCAAATAAGGTACCAGTCAACCAGGTACTATTAATGTCCGAGTCAATATACATTTTAATATCGGGAGGTATGTTGGAAAAAACATTTTGTGAGTAGATTAATGATTTATTTTAGTACTTATTTTTAATTGCCGTATGTATATTAATAAATTGATTGTTTTAGTTCTATAACATAAAGGTTTTTTGTCAATTCAAATAAATTTGAATCGCCTAAATATATTTCAGTAGGTACATTAATATTTTCCGATCGACTGACTGCATAGAATTGGATAATTCTTTTTTCATATGTTTGTTATTATCAGGGCAGGGTAGACAATTTAAACAAATTTTTCGGAAATTAATAAAACATGGGTCTCCTCTCAGGAGAGGGTTAAGTGGGACATTATGGGTTGTTGATGATGATGATGATGATAATAAAACATTACGAAAAAAATGGCGGCATGAAGTTTGTCGGGTCAGCTGTAAATGAAGGTTTGGCACATAGCGAATAGTGTTAGTGGCCATTTTTTTAACCCCCGACGTAAAAAGATTGGTGTTCTATCTGTACATATGTGTGTTTTTGTCTGTGGCATCGTAGCTCTCAAACGGAAGGACCGATATCGATGCGGTATTTTTCATTTGAAAGCCGGTGGTTCGTAGACTGCTTAGCTATGTTTGGGTAATATCAGTCCAGTATCAGAGTATCAGCTCTTTTCCAAAATGATGTAAGGCATTATTGTGTTTTTTTTTATTTTACCCCCAACGCAAAAAGAAGGGTGTTCTGTCTGGTATATCTGTCTGTATGTGTGCGTCTGTCTGTGGAATCGTAGCTCTCAAACGGAAGGACCGATTTCGATGCGGTAGTTTTCATTTGAATGCCGGATCCTTGCGGCGGTTCGTAGACTTCTTAGCTATGTTTGGTTAATATAGGTCCAGTATCAGACTGGGAGGGGTCCGGATGGCGTAAGCGGTTCCCGGATCTCTCCCGTCTCAGGCGCAGAGTGGCACACCGTGGTGGTTTAGTGGGTAGTCTGGCTGGAGTCAGTCAGGAGTCCCGCACAAAGTGAACCCCCTCTCCCCGCGGGGGGAAAGCGAAGTGCGTAAAGGTATACCACAAGGTAAAAAAAAAAGGTTTTCTTTTTTTTTTATATTTATGCTGCCAAAATGACTCTGCCCTGCCTGATGGAAAGCATGAGCAGAATCCAAGAGTGGTGGTCACCATCCTCAATGCGAAAAAGAACAATGCAGTATGGTGACCCACACTATGGTGGCCTGGGGGGAAAGGGGATGGTGAGGGGGATAGGGGGCGTTGGATTGGGGTATGGGCCTCCGGTATCCTCACTCACTCGATGAAACACAGCGTAAGCGCTGTTTCACACCGGTTTTCTGTGAGGCCGTGGTATCACTCCGGTCGAGCCGGCCCATTCATGCCGAAGCGTGGAAGCGAAGCGATTCTCCCACGGTATAATAAGGTCCAGTATCAGAGAAACAGCTTTTTTCCAAAATGATGTAAGGCATTTTTGTGTCTTTTTTTATATTTTAGCTTATTTTTCCAACTGCCTCGGTGGCGTTGTGGTAGTGTGTGCGATTACGTACCGAAATATTTATAAATCTAAACATAAAAATGAATGACAAATATGTATGTACGCGCCTAACTTTCGATCGACTGCACCAAATTGGATAATTCTTTTGGTCAAGGTTTGTATATATTTTCTTAGTCCGCTTAGTCCTATATACTGCGGTCCTACAT
The DNA here is from genome assembly GCA_003709505.1 of Hyphantria cunea. Taxonomy (NCBI): domain Eukaryota; kingdom Metazoa; phylum Arthropoda; class Insecta; order Lepidoptera; family Erebidae; genus Hyphantria; species Hyphantria cunea. The sequence goes on along the minus strand of PKRV01000095.1, from coordinate 75,804 downwards.
AAAATTGAAGCAGGCTTAAATACTAGAAAGATTTTTCTGGGTAATTCAGAAAATATTCACTTAAATAAAAATGGCGATACGAAGTTCGTTCTGATTATTCAATTTTATTATAAATTAATTAATTATAAATTCAATCAATCAATCAACAACCCATAATGTCCCACTGCTGGGCTCGGGTCTCCTCTCAGGAGAGGGTTAAGGCCATACGACCCCACGTGGCCAAGTGCGGGTTGGGGATTGCCAATACTACGTTGTGGCTACGTAATCTTACCGTTGGATGTTTTTAAACCGCCCGAAGGCCTCCAACTTAGCCTCACGACAGTTATCGTGTGATAACAACCGGGACCGACTGCTTAACGTGACCTCAGAATCACGGAGACGCTCATGGTAACATGCCACCAGCGGTCACCCATCCAAGTACTGACCGCGCCGTCGTTGCTTGCCCTCGCTGATTGTTTCTAATCACTGAGTGCAACTCGGCTATGAGCTCCGCAATTATAAATTACAAGAATAGAAATTAGGATGTCTAAGACGACCTTCTAGATTGGGAGATGGTAACTGACTGAGGCGTGACCATAAAGTGCTGATATGGCACTTCAGGGAAGCAGAGGGATTGTGACGATGATGACAGGTATTTGGGATTAACAAGCATATTTAGGGAACATTTAAGAATCTATAACAGTTCGGTCAGCGGGCAAATAGTAATAGATACTTGTAAATGTAGGTAGGCAGTATGAATTTAATTGTAACTTACACATTACGGAGTCCTAAGTCCAACCCTTCCCCTCATCTCTTTTGCCATCCCCCAAGGCCGGTAACGCACTTGTGACGCCTCTGGTGTTACGGGTGTCCATGGGCGGCGGTAATCGCTTACCATTAGGCGATACGTCTGCTCGTTTGCCCACCTATTACATAAAAAAAACATTAAGTTTAGCGGACTCATGATTTCGCTTTCATTGTCTGTTTAAACTTTAATTAAAAATTATTAATTCCAGATTTTTCGAATTTTTCGAATGACCGAAGGAACGAAGTTGTTAAAACAAGCGAGTTTCAAAATCAAACTTACGGCTTTTTCAGTTGTTGGACACGTTACATACACAAATGTGCTGTTTCTTATACAATGGAACTATATTTACTTATAGGTAAGTCTGGATCCTATTTTTTAGGATTAAATAATAGGTATGATGACTAATTTTGAAAAACTGTTTTATAATACAAACAGTTATATTACAACAACAAGTAATGAATCATTAAAAAATACAACCCGACTTGCGTCGATATCAAATATAATACATATAAGCTATGAATATATTCATAATCACCGTTAAAAAATCTTTGATTTGAAACCAAGCTCGATGTGATTCGAAAAAAAATTTGAGATTACTTTTTGGCCCTGAAAATCCTTAATTTTTTTTTGTCAGTTTTTGTGTACCCAGTGTCACTCTTACAACTAAGACGAATCTATTGACACCACTCACATTAAAATACGACTAGCCGTTTAGACTCTAGAGAGTGCCAAAAAATATACATACATATACTCGAGAAACATTACTCTCCTTCTTTCGCAGTCGGGTAAAAAATAAAGTTTAGGGTAAAAATTTCGATTTAAATTTTAAGTTTAAATTACACGAGGAAACGCTCGGTGGTGTCATGGCGTCTGTTTGTGTAAGACGCGTCGTCACAACTGGTCAACCAGTGTAAATTATATAGCTATTAGAAAAATGATCGTCGATTATATCCTTTTTTTTTACGTTTGGAAACCCCCTCGGGCATTCAACCCACCTACCTACCTTCTTTTTTTTTACGCGGGGAACAATTTTCACACCTTACCCTTTATGGGGAGACGAAGGGTGTGTGTGGGACTTCCGGAGGGCCAGTCTACCCACTATACCCCGCGGCGGCTTACCTCGGCAGACGGGAGGAGCTCCAGGAACGCTTCGGCGGCTGCCGGAGTTCCCCTACTGTACCCCACGGTTGTGATTGATCTACCTACCGGCTTATCTGTTTGCAAGCATTTTTTTTTTGTTAAAGCAAGGCGTTCCCCCGGTCTAATAACTAAACGGCTTTCTCGAAGAGATTTAAAAAAAATCCTAATGGCGATATATGTGATGGACTTTAAAGGAAAGTTTTAACGGCTTATGTAGCTTTAATAGTTAAAGAGTTAAAGAAGCCAACTAGTAAAATGCGAACACATACTCAGCTTATATAGAAAACTTCGTAAAAAAATAACCAAATAAATAATGAATTATTAAAGAAACCCGTATAATTCTTTCTTTCGTTTTTTTTTTAATTTTATGTGCCTCATGTGTGTGACAATGACAAGTCTATCGACTAGGACGAGTCTATTACCGGATGGCTTAAGAAAGCGGTTACCGGATCTCCCCAGTCTCAGGCGCAGAGTGGCACCCCGTGTGGTTTTAGTCGGTTCGATTCCGACACACCGCCCCGCCGCAAACCCCGGTGGGGTGATGGCCACAGGGGGTATCCCCACCTAAAAAAAAAGGACGAGTCTATTGACACCAGTCGCATATAAATACGACAAGCCGTTTAGGCTCTAGGGTGTGCCAAGAAATATACACACATACATATATTCACTCTAAAAACATAGCCCTGCTTCTTTAGCAGTCGGGTAATAATAAGTAAACGTGTAAAATATTAAAAAAATTAAATTATAACTAATGATAAATACGGAACACTATTCTATGCGTGGCCTGACACGCATTTGACTTAATTAATTACATATATGCAAAAATGTATATTTATGTTATATCTTTATATATATAAATAATTTGTGCGTGCGTATGTGACTAAACTCCTCCGAAACGGCTGACCGATTTTAATGTTTTTTGTCTATTCCTGAGGATTTGAGAATGGTTTAGATTGAACATCAACACGCGGGCTCATTTAGTATCTTGTACAATCCATTTCAAATAAGAATGGGACTGTTTTTATGACTGAATTCACTTGAAATATATCGTTGTCATAAACACCAAATAATATAAAAGAAATAGTTTATATTTTTTTCTCAAAAGCGCGGCAAAGTCTGTTAGCAAATTTTTTTTTTCGGCGTCCTCAATCGATTTTCTTAATCGGTTATACATTTTTCATAAAGTTTATCATTGTAAATTTTTGTGGACAATACAGAAAAATACCTAAAGTTGTTGAAAAATGAAAAGCAAGATCCAAATCGTGCGGATTTCCAATCCCATTCGTTATTTAAACGCATTGTATTGTAATAAAACTCCCGTTTATTTTACAACATCAATTTATTCCACTCAGGACACACCCTCAGCACAAATGACTACACGGTTGGCCTAGTGGTTTCAGTGGTCGCCATACCGCTTCCTACTGCGCCAAGTGTCGTGGGTTCAAATCCTACATGGGACAATACTTTGTGTGATCCATAAATTATTGTTTTAAGTCTGGGTGTACTTTGTGTCCGTTTCATGTATGTTTGTAAAGAACCCCGTGACACAGGAATGTATATTCCTAATGCGGGAGTTGCCTTAAAAAAAAAAACAAAAAAGAACGAAAAAAAAAATTAAATTACTTAGCAGCACTTATAGTTACATTATAACTAGTCTAACGATTACAGCAACCTGTTCCTGTCCCCGAATCGCCTAAAACTGCCTTTTAAAACGTTCAAGTGGTTCTTCTCGTAGACCAAAGCTAGGGACTCGGGGTAACTTTTCCAGGTCTATAGCCTGTTTAAGTGATGTTCTACGCCACCTGTAACTACAGGTGGCGTAGAACATCACTCATTGGGTTAAGCCCTAAAGGGCCTCTTAGTAGCTTCGGGTATTGACGTTTCTTCACTGCGACCTGTACTTGGCGAGGTCGAGCTCCTAGGGGTGTAGACCCAAAGGAGCGCCCGTCAGCCAGCACTAGGTCGGGGGTTGAGTATAGATGGGTATTAGATAGTCTGGTGGTCGCCGATGGTAGGGCGCGAGCTCTCGCAGGTGGCGAACTTGCGTTTAAAACGTCGACCTGCTATCCGCCACGTTTTCCCCCTCCATTCCCAATTGAACCATAATGAAGTTTGCTACAAGTATTTCAAGTCAATTTCAATACTAATACAATTGAAATAATTAAATAAATTACTAAAATAAATCAAATCTAATAGTATATTGAATTGTTTCTTTATTCATTCGTCAAGTAAATTGTATTTAAGTATTTGCAGAGTTTCATTTTGAATAGCTTTTTATTCCGCACACTACTGCACCAGGATTTGATAATATTTTATTTACAAAAAAAATAAAAAAAAGTGCCGATGGCGTCAATATCATATATAAAAAAAATAAAATTAGTATGTGCAGACATTTTTTTTAACACACAACGCCATCTGGTCCCAAACTAAGCAGAGCTTGTACTATGGGTACTAGATAACTGATATTAATACTTATATAGTTCATTTTTTTGTAAATACATATATATTATAGATAGAAAACAAACTTCGAAACAAATATTTGCAGATCATGCAAACATTTGGTCCGACCCAGGATTCGAACCCGAGACCTCGTGGACAGCAGTCGCGTACGCTACCACTGCGCCACCGAGGCAGTCGAAATGTCCCTTTAGTTCTGTTGATAAAGCAATTATATTTAATCTGTATCATAATTCAAAATGGGCACCATAACAAAATGGCGTTTTACGTATTTCTGAACAACCCACCCAATATAGATATCAAGAGAATGGGCTAAAAGTATTTCTTTTTTCTAACAAATATTGACAGCTTGTTTCAGAAACAACCCTTTTTTAAATAAATCACGCGTTTTTCTTGTTTCTTTTCAGTTCTACCCTACGAGCCTATGCAAACTACTAAATGCGAGACTAAGAAATAATCCTCAAGCAATATCTACACTAATACCTGGGACGTCCGTGTACATATTTAGTACCCCGATCGACTTCGAGCTATCGCCGACTTCTAAATAACCCTCACATGTAAAAACCACGAGATTTTCATACTGTCTCACGCGTCAAGATTTCTTAATAACCATTATTTTCAAATAGAATATCACTACTATAAATGTTTTTGGTGTGTAAAATATATGCACCTAGTTTTAATACGTCCGATATAAATTCAATTGGAAGCTCAACTATTTGTTCAAAAGAAACATGCCACAACTTAAGAACACATAAATCTTATGCGGCCTTGAAAAGAACCTTTCGTTTTATCATAATATCGAATCATTACCGTCCCATACCCTACGCCAGGCGATACCTGGAAGGTTCCGGAAGGCGTAAAAAAGTGGTTCACGGATCTCTCCCGTCTCAGGCGCAGAATGCCACACCGTGTGGTTTTAGGTGGTTCGATTCCTACACACCGCGCCGCCGCAAACCCCGGTGGGGTACGCAAGTAATGACGGGGCATGGGGGGTTCTCTGCATACCTGCATCGATTTGGGTGTAAGGAGAGCCCATCGTGTAAGTGCGATTTGACAGTGGACGAGACCGTCCCGCACATACTTTTTGAGTGTCCAATGTTTGGCTTGATGAGATATGACCTGGAACAACAAATAGGTTGTAGCGTTCATATAACGGGAGTTAGAGAGTTAATGAAGAATGAAACAAGAGAAAATTTCCTTAATTATTGTCGAAAAATAGCAAAAATAGTAATAGCGAGAAACAAAAGCAAACCATAGCAATTAAATATGCCTAATTAATATTTTATGTAAATATCTAAAGTAGGCATAACGTACAAATGTATTTTGTTAGAAAATAGGGATCTAGATAATAAGAAATACAAAAGTTATAGATTGTAAAATGGAACGTTAATAAACCTGTAAGATAATTGTGAAACTAAGTAGACTATAAGCAATGTAAAAGTAATAACTGGCATAAGTAGTGTAAGCAAACTGTACAAATAAAGACCTCGGTAGTATATTTAATTCTCCCCCCCCCCCCTTAGAAGTGAGAAATAAGAAATAAAGAAAATAGGGATAGCAGATCACTTAGAGTAGGTTAGATGTGGGTATCCCACCCACCTATGGACTGAATGAGACTGTTGTAGAAAGAAATTGGCATGAGGAATGAAAGTACGAGAGGAATAAATGATAGAACTGGAGTGACAAAGAGAATTAGATAAGCAAAGGCTCCGATTATGTTGGAGGTAGATTGTAATATAAATAAAAAAAGGCGACTACTAGAAAGGTCCATATTATTAACTAAACGGATCTACATTTATTATTGCGGAAAAGATTATAATTTTTCTTTTTGTGGGGAACATGTCGTCAGTCAAATGCTTTATTTTAGTTTCTGGACTAGTAACCAACTAGAGAACTCACTTTGGTATTTAGCTGCTCTGTATTTTACAAATGGTGGCAACTTTCCGAGGTTGTTTTACCCGTAACTTCTTTTGCTCATGAATAATTTGAGCGATTGTGTAGTTTTGCCACTTCCCGTTTCTCCAATCACAGTTATTGTGACATTTTTTCCTGCATGTCCTGTTTTTCTCTTAACATGTGAGCATGCAGTCTTTTCTTGGATGCGATACCTCAGAGAATTGCCGAGCATAGCCCTCTCCTCAGCACGCTGAGCGTCTTTGAACCTGTGGACCAGTCGTGCCGTAAGTGTCCATGTTTCGGTTCCGTATGTCATGACGGGTACGACGCACTGATTAGACTTTCGTCTTTCGGCACTGGGATCAACTATGTCTATATCGACATATTTAATCCCGGGTACAGATGCCTCGGAGATGTCGATGGTCAATATACTTTTATAGTTTCGGGTGTGTGTACAGAGTCGCTTGTGATTGCTTTGTTTCAGGCAGGCCAGCATACAGTGGATACAAGCTCATTGGTTGTGGCTTCTTGGGCTATCTCTTTATTTTGTATATGACTGTCTCAGTTTTGCCTTGTCCCGTTAGGACATCTAGCAAGACATGATCGCGGCGCGTGAAGGTGTAATATTCTCTAAACAACAGCATATTGATAGCCATCTGGCTTCATTTTGGAATGATGTATGGTGCCTTGAAAAGTTTGGCCCTCAAAGTAAATTATAGGACAATTGTTGAAGTATTATCTTCACCGTTGGTTTCTTGTAGTAGGTAGAGTTTGAAGTTTTTTCCTTAACAACGTGAAAGTGAATTTAATATTTACAACAAATGGTGTTCTTCACGCCCTCGTGGGGCGGGAAAACTTCCTGGTACATTGGGCTTCTTGAATTAGCATTCTTCGCTGCTGATCACAATGAGCTGGTAGTTCTTGAGGCTTACTTTGAGATCGATCCCAAGTCGTCACTTCGAAGACCGGGGTTTGTGGCTTTGGTCTGAAAGAATCGTGCTCTCACTGCTCGAGGAAGCTGTAATGGCCCTCGAGCGGGGATTCAAAACTACTTCTTTGATTAACATTTCGTGATTCAAATATTTTTAGATTCTGGACATGCACCCACTTTGCTATTCATTTCTGCTGTCAATCTCTGTGCCTTACTAATGGTGGTAACTTTCTGAAGTTGTGTTACAGCTATAGCACCTAAACCTTCTATTTTTCGTTCGTGAATAATTTGAGAGATTTGTGTAGTTTTGCTGCTGCCCGTTTCTCTATGATTGCAATTGCATTATTTGTTCTGAAAGTCTCTTTCTCTGACTATGTGAGCTGGCAATATTTTCTTAGTTTCCTATAAATTCTGGCCAGATTCTTTGACAAATGTTAAGTTATCATTGACGCGCGTATTGTGGGAATCACTTGCTTCCGAATTCCTGGCGTGTTTTAAATAAGGATTTTTGGTTTTGGATTCTGTCTTTTCTTGTGTGGCTGTTTATTCCTTTCCCTATGATCACAGTATCGTTTTGTCCGGTTTGGACATCTAGCAAGTCACGATCGCTGCGCTTGAAGTTATAATATTTTCTAAGCGGCAGCATATTGATAGTCCCCTGGCTTCATCTTGGAATCGTGTAAGGTGCCTCGACAAGTTAGGCCCTCTTAGTAAATTATAGGACAATTGTTGAAGTATTTGCTGAACGCACCTACATTCATTATTGCAGAAGCAATTATAAGCTTTTAAGTGTTTATTTTCTTATGTTTTGCCACGTTTTTGTGCTAATTTGGTAATACCAAAGAGCGCATCGGTACTAACTGTTCTTTCTTGTGCCTCATCCAGTTAATAATGGTATATTTTTGAAGCAAAGGATTTGAAATGACTTCTTTGATTAACATTCCGTGAGTCAAATACTTTTAGTTTCTGGACCTGTGCCCACTTTGCTATTCATTTCAGCTGCCACTATCTGTGCCTTACTAACGGTGATATCTTTCCGAGGTGGTGCACCTTCCATTTTTCGTTCACGAATAATTTGAGGGATTTCTGTATTTTGTCTACGTCCCGTTTTTTCTAACACAATTATTGCGTTATATCTTTCTGAAAGCCTCATACTTGCCATGTGAGCTGGCAATATTTTCTTGGCTTCCAATAAATTCGGGCGAGATTCTTCGACAAATGTTAAATTACACGTAACACGCGTACTGTGGGAACCACTTGCTTCCATCTTACTAAGGTATATTACAGTGGCATGTTAGTTTTTCATGACGTCGACGGCTTTCTATTCTATTGTGTAGCTTTTGAGGCTTACTTTGAGATCGATCCCAAGTCGTCACTTTGAAGACGAGGGTTCGTGGCCTTGGTCCGCTCTCCCTGTTCGAGGTGTAGCAGATTTGAGCGATCTGCTCGAACATATATATATGGTCATTCTTTTAATGAAATCTTCTACCGATTTCCACATGAGACATTAATACACAAGGAACGAACGAAGTAGGCAAATAACATCGTTTTATTTTATTTTATGTGTAAAATATATAGTACTTACAGTACAGTAGCTTAGCTTGCGCGGCATGCTATCAATGCAAGACTGTACTGTCTCCTGCATTTGAGGATGATGATTCCACACATATATAATCTTTTCTAGGAGCTGGGTTTTGTTGGTAATCACATCTTTAGCCACTTGTCTTTTCATCAGCTCCCACACATTTTCAATTGGGTTCATATCAGGGCTTTTACCCGGCCAGTCCAACGGAGGGATATTTTTTTCTGCTAAAAAAGCTTTAACAGACCGACCAGTGTGGCAGGGAGCTCCATCTTGCATGAAAGTGAATGGTTCCCCATTTGGAAACCATTCTCTAAGCTACTGTACTGTAAGTAGTATACATTTTACGCATTAAATAAAATATAAAGAAGTATTTGCCTACTGCGTTCGTTCCTTGTGTATTAATGTCTCATGTGGAAATCAGTAGAAGATTTCATTAAAAGAATGACCATATATATGTTCGAGCAGACCGCTCAAATCTGCCACACCTCGAACAGGGAGAGCGGACCAAGGCTACGAACCCTCGTCTTCAAAGTGACGACTTGGGATCTATCTCAAAATAAGCCTCAAAAGCTACACAATAGAATAGAAAGCCGTCGACGTCATGAAAAACTAACATGCCACTGTAATATACCTTAGTAAGATGGAAGCAAATGGTTCCCACAGTACGCGTGTTACGTGTAATTTAACATCTGTCAAAGAATCTCGCCCGAATTTATTGGAAGCCTAGAAAATATTGCCAGCTCACATGGCATGTATGAGGCTTTCAGAAAGATATAACGCAATAATTGTGTTAGGAAAAACGGGACGTAGACAAAATACAGAAATCCCGCAAATTATTCGTGAACGAAAAATGGAAGGTATCAGCACCTCGGAAAGATATCACCGTTAGTAAGGCACAGATAGTGGCAGCTGAAATGAATAGCAAAATGGGTACAAGTCCAGAAAATAAAAGTATTTGACTCACGGAATGTTATTTAAAGAAGTCATTTCGAATCCTTTGCTTCAAAAATATACCATTATTAACTGGATGAGGCACATCAAAGAACAGTTAGTACCGATGCGCTCTTTGGTATTACCAAATTAGCACAAAAACGTGGCAAAACATAAGAAAATAAACACTTAAAAGCTTACAATTGCTTCTGCAATAATGAATGTTGGTGCGTTCAGCAAATACTTCAACAATTGTCCTATAATTTACTTAGAGGGCCTAACTTGTCAAGGCACCTTACACGATTCCAAGATGAAGCCAGGGGACTATCAATATGCTGCCGTTTAGAAAATATTATAACTTCAAGCGCGGCGATCGTGGCTTGCTAGATGTCCAAACCGGACAAAATGAAACTGTGATCATAGGGAAAAGAATAAACAGCCACACAAGAAAAGACAGAATCCATAACCAAAAAACCTTATTTAAAACACGCCAGGAATTCGGAAGCAAGTGATTTCTACAATACGCGCGTCAATGATAACTTAACATTTGTCAAAGAATCTGGCCAGAATTTATTGGAAACTAAGAAAATATTGCCAGCTCACATAGTCAGAGAAAGAGACTTTCAGAACAAATAATGCAATTGCAATCATAGAGAAACGGGCAGTAGCAAAACTACACAAATCTCTCAAATTATTCACAAACGAAAAATAGAAGGCTTAGGTGCTATAGCTATAACACAACCTCAGAAAGCTACCACCATTAGTAAGGCACAGAGATTGACAGCAGTAATGAATAGCAAAGTGGGTACATGTCCAGAATCTAAAAGTATTTGTATCACGAAATGTTAATCAAAGAAATAGTTTTGAATCCCCGCTCGAGGACCATTACAGCTTCCTCGAGCAGTGAGAGCACGACTCCTTCAGACTAAAGCTACGAGCCCCGGTCTTCGAAGTGACGACTTGGGATCGATCTCAAAGTAAGACAATTAAATTCCTAACATATCTTCCTTTTTCCCTTCCTTTAAGTCTCGGAAATCTAAAGTTTTAGATTTGTATAAATATAGACAAGACTGATAAATTAGTTCGCCAAAGAAGTTTCACTTCTGACATGTGTACTTTGTACGCACGCACTTTTTTTTTCAATCAACACTACCGGTTGGACATGTTACCGTCAGATTGTCAAAATCGTCATCTTAGAAGTCTTTGTCTTAGAAGAGGAACGTCGCTGTTCAGGACGAAAACAAACATAACTATGTCGCGATGAAAGTGGAACAAATTCTAGTAGTACCTACTAGAATTATGTATAATGTTGTCTTTCACCAAACTAGATGGCGCTGTGCCACCTTTCTGAATCGCGATATAGTTACGTTACCGGGCTCAATGTAAAAGTTATCCCGAATGTATTTATAAGAGACACCTAATAAATAGCTTGTCAGATCAGCAGAACAGTTCACAGTGGTTTTATTTGCGGTCAAGTAATTCCCTAGTGTTCTCAACACGTTGAGTGCTATTGCGACGCTTAACAGTCGCCCCCGCTCTACCCCGCTACCGCTATAAAAGCAAACTGTCGGTCGAGCACCGTCTCTCTTTCGCTGGCGCGCTCTCGTACCCTCTGGTTGTCTCCTGCTTGGCTTTATAATTATTTTGTAATATAATCTGCAAATACCCACACTTGTGATTAAAGTGATTCTCTTTTTAATAAATTATTGTTTGAGTTTCTAAGAGTAGTATATCTATCGAGATTGTAAACTGTCGAAAGATTGTGAACTGTAACGTAATTCGTCAAATTGTAATGCAATATGCTTCGGATCGCATCTCGCGCGCTGTTTGTTTGAACATTAAATGTCCGGCGCCGCCATATTTGTTGGTTAATTCATTTTTGTGATTGTAAATTGATTTCATGTTGAAAATACCTCACCACTTTGGAATTCGTTACATAAATTTTTTGTGGCAGTAAAATCTATTTGTGATTAATTAAATAAGTTCTAAAACAACCTAACTCTATGACCATGTAAAGATATACTGAAAGACTGACATATCAGGCACAGTAGCGAATTTGGTGTGCGACAGATTGGGATTGAATGGTTATATTTGAATACATTATAATCTAACGAAAAAAAACAGTTGACAATCTTTCGACAGTTTACAATCTCTAGGTAGATTATAATGTTACAGTTTTACAATCTTATAGCGAGTTTAGATGCGTGCCACGCCTCGACAACCCTCCACAAACGCAGACGTGTAACCGGGCTTGTAATAGCTTGTTGCCCACCCGAGTAGGTGTCGGTATTCGTACACAGATCAAAGGAAGCGTTTGGGAGCGCTTGTAGTTTGTGAGTGACAGCCAAGTTCTCGCAGGCCTGTAAATATAGCATTACAGTGACGGATACATACAGATCCGCTTTTCCTTCGTGTAACGAGCAGTTATAAAGTGGAAATTATTGCAATATTTTCTTTCCCACTATGATCCCGGGTCCTTCCAGCGGGGCGTGAAAAAGTATCACACTAGACCATGTGGTCGCCATCCTGCATTGTCCAGTTTTGCAATGAGGGTGGTGGCCACCACTTTTGGATTTTACTCATGCTTACCATCAGGCTGATTAGTAAATACTTAATTTTTACTAGCTTAGGACCTGACATTGTCTCTTATGGGGCACCAGACCACCTCGTAGATTAAAGTAAAAGCTAATATTCCATTTACTGTAGTAATTTTTGGTCCAATTAGGTAAATAATTATATTTAAAAGTTTGTATACAGTGGCGGTAATTCTGTTACACTAAACTAAAATTCACTAAAATTTGTTGTTGGATTATATACCTACTTTAATTTCATCAACTTACAGTCCATTTTTCGATATCATCACATCTCAGCTATCACTGTGTTTAGTTCAGTACCAAATAAACGGTAATCAGAGACACACGCTTGTTTATTACTTAAAAAAGTAAAATTTTGTTTGGCATAACTAAAGTTAGCTAAATTATTAAACTTAGGCCGTAATTTTTCTTTTGCTATTCTTGTGTTGAACGTTTAAAACATGTAACGTGTGATGTAAAATATGCCACGTTGCACTAAACTCGGATGTCTTCAAAGTAATATAATAAATAAATATTCCGGACAACTAACGCACGACGCCATCTAGTTCCAAGCTAAGCAGAGCTTGTGTTCTAGGTACTAGGCCACTCATATAAATACTTTTTTTTGTAAATACATACATAATCTACATAGAAACACCCAAACTCCGAAACAAATATTTGCAGGTCATACAAATATTTGGTTCGGCAGGGAATTGGACCCGAGACCTCAGCAATCGCATAAGCTACCACTACGCCACCGAGATAGTCAAAATACAAAATACTTGTCTACTAAATATTTTTACGTAATTATTTCTTATAATCTTTACATTTAGAGTTTATTTTAGTTTTTTTTTAGTGATAATGAGCGTGTACGTCTAATCAATATTTAGTTGATACTGAACTAAATATATACAGAATAATATATGTATGAGATTGGAGATATCGAAAAATGGACTGTAGTCATATGAGATTAAAGTATATACAGAATGGAATTTTGTAATGCCACCTGAAGGGAAAATACCCTTAATACTGTAGACAGAAAAAAATTACCCAAAGAAAACATACCTTTATTTTTAAATTAAAGAAAACTGCATTCAAAGGTTTCTGAAAATTCGTTTGCCACACCCGGGAATCGAACCGACTAAAATCTGTACAAAATACACCCTGTACTTTTATAGTATCGAACGTTAGGGTCAAGTATAAGAAGAAATCTCTCTAACAAACTTGATAAATCAAATGAGAGGAACGCCATGAGATACATTTCATCAAAGATACTCATTATTATTAGAAATTAATAACATTGAAAATGCCGTTTTGTAATTTTTCACTAAATGCATACGAAAGTATATATAAAAATTGTGTCTGTCAGTCTGATTGTTCCTAATCTCTAGAAAAGCAGAACTTATTTCAACCTGACTTTAACTTAGAGATAGCTGATGATATAAGAAGTAATTTAGGTAACTTTTTTTAGACTAGCTTCGTCCCGCGGGTTTACATACCCGCGGCCATCCAATACGAACATAAAACAGTTTTATTTATTACTTTTATTAAATATAAATAAAAAACATACAAATATATTGTATTTTGATTGTATACGAATTTATACACATATAAAATAGTTTGTATATACAATAGCTATTTATTTTATACATCAATTTGAAGATACTTTGATCATGTATATGTTTCAATAATTTAACATATCATTGACGACATATGTAAAACTATGGAAGGGGAATCCCCAAGATTTAAGACAGTATCATTTAAAACTCTAACTATATATTTTTGGCTTTTATTTTACAGTTTACCCTTAGGTAATAACCTGTTCGCTTCTCTATGGCCAGTATCTGTGGCACCATGGACAGTAGAAAAATGGTGGCTGTCTGTAGCTTCTCCGGCGAACAGCACTCTTGGGGCTCCGCTGCTGTCTACGAGTGGTTCAGCTAGAATTGCGCGAGCATTCGGATATAAAGGTGTCTGCAGGTTATCATACGTATAACTTCCTCGGGTAAACGGGTTTGAATACCAGGTTGACCTGGAAATTTGAGATATAAATTTTGGGTGTGTAGACTCCATGTTTTTGAGGCGTGTGTACTTGTGAGATCACATCGCAGAAGTGACGTCACCATATGTCAACCAGTGTAAATCATAGCACTTAAAAACATAATAGTGATCAAATAAAATGACTATTAACCTCTTACAAAAGCTAGTAACATATAAACGAAATTTAAAACTTACCTTAACATATCTATAGGCTCCGGTATGGTTTTATTCTTACCCATGAAGCGCCTTATTAATTCCATAGATTTCCTTTTAACGACATCCTCGGGTAAAGTTTCTACCTAAAATATTTGTAAAAAGGTTGCAAATGCTTTCTTAGAATTACAGTTTAAATTAACAGTTACTCCGATTAAAATATTACCTACTTCATATAACAATATTTTCAGTAAGGTTTCATTATCAGACAGGTAACTCTGTACATGAATACTAAGCTAGCAATGTAAATGCAGGAATAGAATTCTGAAGGTAGCATACAGCCATCACGGTACTATTAGTACCGTGTTTCACCAACAGAGGCGCCACTAGCGCAACATATTAACACATTGACATAACAACTGTCAGTCAACTGTCATGATATGTCATTTACTATTTTTTTAAGACGGCACAACGTTTATATGGTCAATTTGTTTTCATGCGTTATAACAAATAAACATGCAATAAATGTACATATATTAGGAGGATTATTTATTAGAATAATTAAACAGGATGTGTATGTATATTACATTAATTGTACAGGATGTATATAAGTATATTAGAATAATACAGCGGGTTATTGTACATTAGGAAGACAGGTGTAAGTGTATAGAAGTTCAGTTTGTTACAGAAAAAGGTTTTCATATTTTCCCATTTTCTTCATAGAAATTATGTTTTTAAAATAAATTTAATTTGTAATAGCGAAACTAAAACCACTGCAGTTTGAGAATCGTGAATATCTCAAAAACAAGTTTTACTATATTTACAGATTTACAACATAAATCTTTCTGTAACAACCTGAATAAAAATAGTAAAAAAGAAATAATATTTTAGTATTAAAATACTCAAATATTATCTACGTAGATACATAAAAAAACATACGAAAAATATACATAACACAACTACATAATATATATATATATATAATCACACACACGGTCTCTGAGACCGAGCTATTGTTTGTCTTCGACTGAGCAAGTCTTCGAGGACTGCCGATAGAAACGAAAAAGTGGAGGGTCTACAACTATATATACATACAGTATACATATAGCTCATAGAAAGCATTCGGTGACAATGCCGCGAGCTCTATGACTTTTGTTCAACCAAAAAGTGCTCAATGCGCCTAAAGAAATTTTCACTTCTAAATACAATTTACATCGGAATGCGTATGCGCATGGTAATCTTCACAATTCAAGTTTATTTCATATCTAATCAATCGTCACATTGAGTACTGTGGGTGTTGCGAATATTAACCAATCAGAAACGCGCTCAATGACGAGAACTAGATCATGTAAATGTATCCAATCTGCACCCTTTGTACTTAAAGTCAGCTGATCAGAACTATATCGCACGAAGCGAAGGATACATGATCACTCGCTAGCATATTATATCAGATTCATTTTCTGAGATCCATTGATCAGGTTCATGATGGTTCTAGATCTAATGAATGCACGGTTGGCTTACTGGTTTAAGTGGTTTCCACGCCGCACCAAGTGTTGTGGGTTCAAATCCAAAATGGGACAACACTTTGTGTGATACAAAAATTGTTGTTCAGGATCTGTATGTTCTTTGTGTCCGTTGTGTGTGTTCGTAAATTCCCCCGCGACACAAGATGTAAAGTATTAATTAATGGAAACAATGAACGAAAAAATTGCGAAGGTATGTAAAATCAAAAATATTTTACCAAAAGTAAAAATAAGTGTATCTGATAGATTTATTATCACATACCAATCCAGATCTAATGAAAAATAAAATCGTCGATGCATCATGGATCTGGCCAATGGATCTTTAGTGACTGTAAGAATTAAAAAATTCTCAGTAGATTCATATCTGCCTGGGTGGCGCAAGCACCCAAGAGGTCTCGGGTCGGACCAAATGTTAGTATGATTTGCAAATATTTGTATCGGAGTTTGATCGACAAGATCTAATGAGAAAAAAACCTCATCAGAACCACCACGAATGTAGCTAATAGAGTTTTTGGGAATAAACCTTGAGTGGCGGCTTATTTAAATGCGTCTTCATCATTGCACTTGTGTCTTTGAAATACTGATGTCAACTTACTTATCTTCATCTTCCTAGCCTTTATCATTCCCAAGATTATTTGAAGTCGGCTACTAGTTCAATCTGTGTTAACTGAGTATCAGGTTTTCAACAGAGCGATTGGCATTGGACCTGGGCAACCCTGAGGGTGAACTGAATTCGAAGGTAGAACTAGTTCTCAGTATATTTGAGGGCACTGACTTCTTAATAACGATTGCCTAAGACAACCAGGACTAGTGGGTTCACGTGTTCTCCGAGACCCAAGGATTAAGAATATCAAGTAGGAAAAACCCAAACTTTTGACTCGACACGGGAATCGAACCCGACCTCGACCTCTTGTTTGGCAATCGCACACTCTAAGTGCTAGAACCAATGAGACAGAAGGTGGTCACGACTTACCACGAGGTCTAATCAGCCTCTAGCGATTACGTATAGTATGTAACATTTGTTGATATTTACCATTTTCCCCATTCGACCACTCGTCCACAGCGTTAATGCCTTCTCGCAACCCATGGGGCTGCTGGCCGCAAATATCGTAGTAACCCACGAATCCTCGCCAGGCACATTGGACCTGTCATCTTTATTCCATAAAAACCCGTTAAAACCTGGATCTCTAGACCACCACACCTTGTCAAAGAGCAGCACTATTTTATCGACTACACCTATCGATACTGTATCGATAATCGCCGCTTTAGCGTCGGGTAATGGAGGATTAAATAGTGTCGTGTATCTGAAAATTTTCATTTTTTACGGTGCTTTTTCTAAAAAGCTGACGTGAAATATTTGAAGTTTAGGCGATTGTCATTCGATTCAATAATATTTAGAAATATTACTGCACGGATATTTAAAAATTTTAGTGTTTATATACAGACTAAATACTCTTTTATGCATTTTATTAATGCCCTTATTTAGATTACCATGTTTGCCACAATCCAATATACAACCCATTGAGTATTTACTATTTTTATTAGATAAATAACAGAAGGTACAAATACGAATTTAGAACTATAACCTCAATTAAATCTAAACTCAAAAACTATACTGAACGTTTGTCATATCAGCTGGAGTCTTGGAATGTTGGACAAAGGCAATGTGTTGTCATATCCTAAATCAAGACCGCAAATTGGCCAACGAAAGGTAGGAAGCAAGATAGCTGGAATATAATTGAAATTCAGAAAGTCCTATAGAATATTATTGATGGAGATTCTAAAGTAATTGATAGATAAATAACTTAATTACTTATCTGCTTTTGTCTTATGTCTATCTTAATGGAATACCTTCACCAATACCATCACCGCCTTTCGAAATCAGATGTAGGCACCAACAATTTTTTGATCAGCTATTTATTTTGGCTGGATACATACCCAATAAAATGTCGGTGAGAGACACGAGCGAAGTTTGGTTTGAATCAAGTACAGTTGTATTCTTAAGAACGTTAGAAAAAGGTTGAATTTCTTGTCACTAAATTAGTCTCTTCACCGTCACTCCATCCGTCGGCGCTGCCCTTAGAATAATATACTACCAGAGATATCGTAGTTAATTAAGATTACATACATACCTTTCAATTTTGGAATACGGTCAATGGAATCTGGTTGAAACTCCGAAGAAGATAAGAAGTGTAAAGCAAGTGTTGTCTTCTTTTATTTCTTTGGCAAGTTTAACTTGAGCTGTCATTGTACAGACTTGAAATGTATACTGGACTCCAGTTCAAGTTTCTCGCATGTTATTTAAAAAGGGATTAAAATAATTTTCCAACTGGAAAGCTGGCCTGTTTAAATTCAAAACATAGAAGATTGAGCAGACACTTAGCCCAGGACATGGCTGAAGAGACCAGAAGCATAAAAAAAACAGGAGTGAAATAAGAGGACGGGAAATGCCGTACGTTAGGCACATCACCGAAGCGATCTTCGGTGAAGCTGTTATGCTCCGGAAGGAGGACCTGAAATTACATTGTCTCCAGTCCTTTCCGAGTAGGTAGTCAGAGGCAGTCAGGGTGGTTTTTGGTAAAATCTCTACCTATTCCAGACTAATGAGTCTCCAAAGACCAGGAAATTTGAAGTGATTTTATACCCTGTCAATAAAAAAACGGCATTTCGTCGAAATAGGGCTTCAGGTTTTTATAGTTCTACAACGAAGAATAGAAATCATATAAGAACTAGTAAACTAATTTTGAATTCCCCAGAAACTAGACCATCTTATACAGATAAGGGATAATCGTCTGCACAGAATCTTAAGATCGGTTCCTTAAAATATCCTGCGACGAAGGACCCAACACCTTTGACAATCAAAATTGTTAGAATGCCAGCAATCCCCATCCCATGCAGAAGAAATATGCAGCATACTAACCAATTTTGTCGCATCTCCCGCTGCCCACAAACATAAAGACGTATTCGACCCCATTTTAAGTTCGACCCCTTCGATTCTGCGCACCCATCTATCTTCGTACGATATTTCGTTTGCTGCATCACCACTCCACAGAAAACCGTGAAGCCCATAGCTTGTGTCCCACCAGATTTTCTCAAAGTCTAGAATAATTTTTCCCACAACACCTATCGTAATGTGATCTATTGACTCAACTTTAGATGAGGGCAGTTGTGGAGAAAACAGAGTTTCGTAGCTAAAACAAATGAGAAATTGTTACCGGTGACGGTACAGCATCAGGGTCGAGTTCAAATGCTGAATTTAATGATATCTCAAGGTACTTGGTAAGCTCATTCTACGAATTGTTCTCGAGAGCAATGAATTTCGTTCGAATTATGAATGAATTAACTCTATGGGCGATTAGCACACAGACTGGATTTCAACTCATTCGAGGTTGTTGGCGTGAGACAGTGAAACCCTATGCAGCTGCTGGCTACGCCCAATGCTGGAAGAATAGGAGAATGTACCTCGTATAAGAGACTTATGTATAGAACACCAGTTTCATCACCAATCATGTACAATTCATTGCTTCCGAGTGCATATGCACTCTCATTTTCACTTTCACTCTGATGGAGGGCAGGATTAACAATTTGGTTTAAAATAGAAACAATCTTTAAAATCACTATTTCATCATCAACTTGTCGCAGTCCACTGCTGAACATAGGCCTCTCCCAAGGAAGACCAGGTCCATTTTTTGTTGTTATAAATTTCTGAGGGTCAAAACTATATACGAAAAAAGAAAGTGTAAATTTCTGCCATTTCTAAAAAAACATGGGGGTTTTTTCAACTACATGGGTGTAGCTAAGCCCCCCGCTTTTGGGGTTCAAAGGCCCCCAGAAATGTTTCTATACTATTGACATTTTTGACACTTCTCATTTTTTTAATAACAATTTTACGGTCAAAGGGACAGTCACCTTATTATATTTAACCCCACCCCCGAAACTAAAACCCGGCTTCGTCCGCGTTTGACCGTCGTAAAGACTACGGACGGTAGTCATTAGGTATGATGACCAATATATATTTCTATAAAAATAAATTGTATTCAAGTTACTACATGTCACCTTAATAGATTTTAAGACGCTGTAAATGTGAAAAGAACTTATTTATTTTAAAACTTTTGTCTCTCTGTTTTTGAAGCAGTGCGGGTATACCAATATCCTCGAGGATTTAAAAAAAAACATAAAAATACGTTGCCCCAATAAAAATAGTTTTTTAATAAATATTATTATTAAATTGAGACTACCTACACACCTTAAATAAATATTAATACCATGAAGTGTTTATGATGATCGTCAATATAACAAATGGGTATGCCTGTCGAGTTTCAACCTTTCGATACATGTAAAAGACATCACAAACACATAGCAATCAATGTCAAATGTCAAAACTGACAGCTGTCAGTACCAGGGTTATCTGACTAAAAAAAATACCCAAGGTTAATGTATCTATGCTATTATTTATGGAATTGAGGTTTTTAACCTTCGAATACCCTACATGCCTTTTAACAGAGTATTTAATATTGACCAATTTGGCACTTTCTCCACAACTCCAGAGCGTCAATGCGTTTTTATTTGCCATTGGTATAGTACACCCACCAATTTCCAAAATCCAATCCCCTTCTAAACCTTTTAGGTCCTTCCCCCTCCAAAGTAAATCGCGACCATTGCTTTTGCTCTCCTCCAACCACCGGTACGGAAATAATAGTGTAATTTTTCCTACTACACCTATAGATACATAGTCTAAGGCTGTTATTTTTTATTGTGGCAAACTTGGAGAAAATAGGGTTGCATGTCTGAAAAATATGTATATATGGTAGAATAGTTAACATTTATGTAGTAGTTAATTATTATGTATTGTTTTATGAAAATGACAGTAGATTATTGAATCAAATGACAAACATATTTTAGAATTATGTAGGTGAAAACCTGATGTTGCCCATTAAATAAAACAAAGAAAAAAAACTTTACAAAAAAGAGGCCTGTTCCAAGATATACCGAAAATTAATTCTAAAATAGTTTATGGTATAAAAATCATTAAATAAAAACTAGGCTGAATAAAAGTAAACAATGTGGAAAATACATGACAGTATAAAAGAAAGAAAAAGACAAGCTTTCGCGACAATATTTGATAGTGTCAAATGAGTTCATTTTATTGTTAGACACCTCATAAAATCTACTAACTGTACTACTAACTAAATTTATAACTTGTAAACTATATGAATGCATTTGGAACGCGTAGTGTTCTTAAGTTTAGTTTCTGAACATGTAAACATATCACAAAACTCTAACAAAACTCTAAACAAACATTATTTAATCTGGCAACACTAAACTGACATTTCCTTATCTGACAGTTATATGACAAGCGCGCCAAAAGCTTATCTATCTCTTTTCTTTTATCATGAATGAAAAAAGAAACAAAAGCTTCAAATATTTTGGAACGGACCGTTTTTCCTCTTGTATTTTCAATACTGTAACCGCACTGATCATGCGCTAAATATAACATGCAATTTATAAAAATAACATAATGAATGATTAGGTATGAAAGATTTAGCTTCAGACCTGACAAGGGTTTTGCATCACCGTCATCAATATACATTCCTGTGTCACGGGGATCTTTACAAACACACATGAAACGGATACAAAGCACACCCAGACTTGGAACAACAATTTATGGATCACACAAAGTGTTGTCCCATGTAGGATTTGAACCCACAACACTTGGCGCAGTAGGAAGCGGTGTGGTGACCACTGACACCAATAGGCCAACCGTGTAGTCTTCCTAGTGTTCCTTCTCTAAGCAGTGCTGTTGTCCTGGTAGTTTGCTCCCTCAGTCGGCTCTTACGATACCCACGGGGTGAATAAGGGTGGTGACAGTCGGTATGCTCAATCCGTGAATACGGTGCTGGATCAAATGAGCATTTTATTGCTCTTTAAAAGTCCCATACACCCTAACTAGGCCCCAGCCAGGTCAAAAACTAAACCGATCCAGAAAATGAATGTGATTTGTTAAAACTATTATAGATATTTCAACTTGATAAGTTATTTTATATGGGATTATTAATAATAATATTTAGCTTTATTTTACACTGGATAACTTAATGTTGGGTCAGTGCAATCGGTGGTTAATTTGCCCAAGGCAATCTCTTGCAGGCAATATAATTTACAGGCACAATAGGCATGATGACTGTAACCAAGAACCACATCATAGAGGTTAAAAATCTTATTTATTTTCGTATTTATAGTGAAATTAATAGTTAATTATCAAATATAAAACTACAAAATATAGCAATCCGCCATGTTAAGTCGATTGCCAATCAGAGCGAATTACGTCACATATATGTAAACGTCATTTTGTGTGGGTATAATCACTTTATTAAGTGCTATAATTGACGCTGGTTAACAAATGGTGACGTCACGTCTACGACGTGTCGTTACGTCACAGGCAGACGCCATGACACCTCCGAGCGTTTTAGCGAGAATTTTAAACTTAAAATTTGAATCACATTTTTTCCTACTAAAACTTTATTTTGTCTAGAAATATCATTGTTTTAGAAGTACTTCCAAGCATTATAAAATAGTTTTTCAAAATTAGTCATTATGCCTATTATAGTATCTCGTGTATTGGAGAAAAAATTTAAAAAGGAAATTTACAATCCCATTTACTATAACTTACCAATTGAATGCATGTTTTTTGTTACTGATTCTGGACTCCCCGCTTTTAAGACAGTTAATAATGTTAGCTTTTTACTTTTTTAGCTCTGGTCATACCTTTCTTTCAGCACTCCGAGTGACACTGTCACTATGACATTCCTCCCCTTATAGGTGGAGCCGTCCTTGCAGGTAACTTCCACATCTTGGGCTGGATCCTGAGGGTACGTGATCTTGGTGACCTCCTTTCCCAACTGAAGATCTAAATTCGGGTACCCTGCACCGTCACGGTATGTGTTCTGTAGTGAAAATGCCAGGACTATTCTATACAAGTAAATAAAAATTGAAGCATCTATTTGTGTTAATCCAAATTAACAGCTTTTCACTAAATGCACGCCAAAGAATTTAAAATATTTTTAAAACTTTAATATGTCTATCGGGTTATTCTAGCTAATCAATGGAACGGCTGGAACGATTTTGGAGGGACTTTCACCTGCAGGTAACTGAAGATGTAAACAGTAACTTTGCCCAATCTTTTTAGATTAGCTCCGCTCTTCGCAGTTGTTATTGTGCCGCGAGTAACGCCGCAATAAAAAATCAAGGCAAAACTGAGTTAAAAGCCGAAACTAAGTTCCAGGCCGAAACTGATTTCAAGGCCTAAACTGAGTGCGAGGCCGAAAGTAAGACTGCGGTTTTAGCTGACTAATCAGTTTCAGTCCTACACAAGAAAAGGCTAGGAGTAAAAAGTTTGAAGGCACTCACTAATAATATTTCGAAGAGAGTTTTATATCCGTTCTTGTGCCAGCTCATATGCAGGTCTCCCTCCAGATCCTTGTACTTCGAGTGGGTCGTGACGTCATTCCAGCTGTTAGAAGCCTTATAGTTGTTCACTACTAGGTCCATGAAATGGAGGAACTGGTCTACAAAGTCTTGGTCGACTAAAAGGTGGGGATACTTTGAAGCCATGTATTCTTTGAATCTGTAGCAAAATATCTTAAATGTTTTTTTTCCTCGGATATCTGACTCAAAACGCCATATTGTTTTAAACTAAGCAGAGTTTCTACTATGGTAGCATGACTGGTAGAGTATTATATATTATTGTGGCGACTTTCACATACAGCGACCATAAAAACATATGACGACGCCATCTACCGAAAATACAATGAACTACGGAGTAACTACTTAGCTCCACTACCTTGTACCGTGCTGGAGGTCTTCCTCCTCAGTCACTTCATAAAATACAATGAGAGTACTGCTAAACATTTTATATTACTCTGAACCGTGACTTCACCAAAAGCATCTCTAGCCTGTGGAGCGTCCGTGTGCAATCATTACTCTAGCGCTCTTTAGTAAGCCTAGTAAGCTTCCGTAACTGCGCAGATTCATTCAAAGTGTCGCGACTGGCCAGTCGCCCCTTAACACAGCTGCGCTCATGTGCATCGCACACCCTGCACTATAGGTAAAGACGCCTCTGGTCTTCATTGGAAGTCCTCTTGGATAGTAGAATGATCTTCTTTGGAACTGGACGCTGAGGCTGAAATCGGCTAAGAGAACATCATCACCATTTCTTTTTACTATCGACAAACTTGAATCATGACCCGCTGCTGATAAATCGTTTGAAACCGTCTAAAGCAACGAAGATTCCTCCACTTTACAGGGCACGCCGCACTTAGGACCTTTTAAATATCTAGCAAGCATTCTCTGTGTGATGAAATGACAGATAACGAGGTGGGTACCATGTATATTTATGCGAATGTCGACCTTATTGTATTTGAATGTCTCTAAGAAAGTAAGCTTACGGTGGGTCACAATTCAAACTTGTCGATTAGGCACATTTCCCCTGATCTTGACCAATATCATACAAGTTGGATTCTACATCAAACCTCTCCTACATTCTTAATTACTCTTTTAGACAGGCTGTTCTATTACCAGGCTTCCACTTACTTTTTAGTGAGATACTGTCCTAGGGGCTCAGGTTCCTCGGGTGGGTCGTCAACAGACTTCAAGGCATACTCCACCAGGTCGTTGATCATGTCTTTGTCTGGCATTGTGCCATCCGACCTGGATTGAGAGAAGGAGGAAAAAGAATGATGGTTAGTGAAATAAAGCTCAAACACTTAGTTCTATTTCAAAAGTATGTTCGACATTTGAGATTTGAGAGAAAGTTAGAGATTGTATAATACAAGAGATAAAATGAATATTTGGTCCATAAGAATCATCATCCCTATTCATTCCGTTGGTGTCGTAAAAGCCAACTAAAGTAGTGAAACGTTACAAGCTGTTGATGTGCTGTGATGGCTCGAAAGACCAAAGTGTACGTACCATGGTCTTTTGAACCGACTTTTATACAATCCTACTAATATTATAAACGTGAAAGTTTGTAAGTATGGATGGATGTTTGTTACTCATTCACGTAAAAACGTCTAAATGGATTTTAATGAAACCATACAATAATATAGCTTACACATCAGAATAACACATAGGCTACAAATTATAAAGATACAATTCACACAATATCTTTGTATAGCGGGGCTCAGCTAGTAAGAATATAATGAATCAGTTATTACCTGAACACTTGGATAGAGACATCTTGAGATAGAATAGTTACGTTGTTTTGTACAGCCAGGTCATACACTCCACTGTTTTGGTTGCCGTGGATCCTGGAAAAAGGAAATATTAGTTCCTTTGTTCCTTACCACGCGATCAAGAGCTGCAGAGTTTTGCCTGAAGACAATGAAGACCTCGCAAGCTGGCACCCTAAGAATCCAATAGTTTTGAGTTGATTTAACCAATTTCTTCTTACGAGGCTGGACTTAGGATACGGTCGGTTATGATCACAAAGTATTATTAGATCTATTGTATTTTAATTAGGATGTCATCAACTTTTTCTATAGTATGGGAACACTAACAAATAGATGGTTCACTGATAATAAGTGAATTTGCAACTCAGAAATTATAAGGGTGAGAGGAGGGAATTTGAGCTGTTCCCTTCACTCACTTCAAACACGTGCATAAAGAATGAACCAGATTCGGATGCTTTAGTGCGAAGCCAAGTTGAAGTACGTAAAAAATGTTAGGAACTAAGATAGTGAAGTGACCCAAATCCAGTTCAAGGGATAATCGCATTTCATTTGAAGATATTATGATACTCTCCTAGTTGTTGTTCAGGACCAGAGAAACGTCTCAACGCAGACAAATACCAAGACACTTTGGTATTCTGTCTTGGTTACCCTCTGAAAAGAATACAACGGTTATCGTTCCAAACTCTCCACCATTAATTACCCCCTTAATTTGAATAAAAATGTTATAAAAGTCGAACTAGTGGACTGGCTTGATAATGTTACATTTTCATTTGCAACCTGTTATTTATTTGCCGTATATCCATGGTGTGTTCGACATTTAATGCCAATTGCAACTACCCATTCGCTTGATGTTGGTGTTAGTCATATGCTTATTTATCAGGCTTTGGATAATAATGGCAAAAAGTAAGTGTTTCACGAATCTTTGCTTCTTCTTACTTATCTATTGCGGATCAACAACGCATATCAGAACAATGAAGACAGCAGTTGTAAGGTTTTTAAAAGACAAAAATACCTGGATCAATACTGCAATGTTCTCTTACCATTCCGCGCCAAGTTCCACAACCCCACTGCCGAAAGGCACCGTGTTGACTCTCCCTCCGACTCTGTTCTGCGCTTCCAGGGCCAGTACTTTCTTGCCAGCCTTACACAGCACTGACGCAGCGGTACAGCCTGCCGCCCCCATGCCTATTATTATCGTATCGTAGACAGGCATTTCACTGTACAAAGTAAGTAAAAACCATTAGTAGCTTTGTGTGTTAGGTACGGAGGATTGAGCGACCCTGAATTCCAGGCCAGAAGATTTGAGTTTTTTTTCTCATACAGAAAAAAACTTTGTGCAGATTCACCCAGAAAAATTAAACTAAACGGTCTTTTGGTACCTACTGTATTGTTACAGATTGGGATTCGATGGATTTGGGAAATAAACCTTCTAGTATAAAGAGACTTTATAAAAAAAATCTTACAATCACAATAAAACTTCGAATAACAATTCTTGTGTAATAAATGTTGTGTAGTATCACTGAGTGCTTTTTTTGTAGTACGCTAGTATTTGAAGCATTATAATAAAATGGAGCTCAGGTGGCAACAACTTGCATACTCTTTACCTTTCGTGTAATCTATTGTATTTGATTATCTGACTTTTAAAAAGAGTGGCTATGAGTTTCTTTGCCAGTGTTCTTCTCATTAGGTTTCTTTCCAATTTTTTCTATGAAAGAACAGGGCAGTGTCGTCAGCGAAAGTCACAATTTTGCCATTCTTAAGTTGTAATTATATATGTCATTAATGTAAGTGAGAAAAAGCGTGGGATCAAGCACACTGCCCTGCGGCACCCCAAAAGCAATTGGCAGGTCATCGCTAGTGATTTCACCAACTCTTACTCTTTGAAGCATCTGAGCATCTGAGCATAATTTGTGCTGAGTATCATGGATACCAAGTTTTTCCAATTTGTCCAACAAAAGTGGGACACAGACCGTGTTAAAAGCTTTTGCTGGGTCTAGAAATATAGTAATGACTTTCTTTTTTTATCCAAATTACGCACAATATGGTGAGTTAATTCATGAACAGCATTTTTGGTCGATGTACCTGCTCTGAATCCGAATTGCGAATTAGAAAAAAGATTTTTAGTCTCAAGATAATCAACAAAACGTTTGTTTAAAATTCTTTCAGCCAATTTAGAAATTGTTGAAAGTATGGAGATAGGTCTATAATTATTGATACAGCCTCTGTCACCCCTCTTGTATACAGGAACTACTTCGGCAAGTTTTAGTTTGTTGTGGAAAAACTCTAGTAGTAAACATAAGGTTAAGGATGTGTGTTAAGGGAGGTACCAAGATATTACAGTAGCGTTTTAAGACGACGCCTGAAATATTATCTCTTCCAGATGTGTTTACTTTCTTAAGTTTCAGCTTCGGGGGTCAGAGCTAGGGCAAATGAGAAGGGACATGGATCAATATTTGAGGTATTAGTCATGATTGGGGTTATTATATTGGCTAAATTTTCACCAATCGACGTGAAGAAACTGTTTATGTTGTTAACAGACGTCACTATATTTAAAAGATCTGTGAAAGAGTGCGATTTAATGTTATAGTGAGCAATATGTTTGATTGCATTCCACAACGCCCTTGTGTTAGTTTTTGTCGCACCACAGACCTGTTCCCTATCGTAGTCTCTTCCAAGATTCCCTAGAAGGGAGTTACAAAAGTTCCTGTATCTGAGATATGTGACTCGAAATGTTTCATTGTTAGGGTTTTATTTTGTTGGCCATTGGTCATCCAGGGCTTTTTATTCTTCTGCGATTAAAAACTGCCACGGTAAGCGTCTTCGGGTTGATCTTCGAGTTTGTGGTTGATATTAATAATGAAGTAGCCATGTCTGCATCAGCGGAGTCATAAATAAAATTAAACCTAGTATTGTTCATGTCAATATCCAAATGGATATAATCAATTTTCTTATATGTAAGCCAAACATGGGCAATAACAAAAAATATGACGAATAAAATTGCCATGTGTCAACGAGCAATGGATAGGAGCATGCTAGGAGTTAACAGGAGAGCAAAAACTAAGATACAGGACGTTACCTTAAAACTAAAAAGGCTAAAATGGAAGTGGTCGGGACACATGATCAGAGGAAAGGATAAATGGAGCAAAATAGCTACGCAATGGTATGCAAGGGAAGGTCTAAGAAAAGATGAGATGACGATATCAGACAGGTTGCAGGTACAACATGGAGTGGGTAGCCAGAGAGAGACGAGAATAGAATAGATTTCAGGAGGCCTTTGCCAACTGGCAAACGGACTTACAACACGTTAAGAAGCACCAAATAAGCAAATATTGTTAATTATGTAAAGATATATTTGCACAATAGTTTAAGATGCCTGTATAATTAGGCCGAACAAAAAGGCTTTATTATTATTATTATTAATTATAAAGTTATTTTGACTACATTTTTTTTTAAATAAACATCTTTTTTTAATAAACGCACAAACTGTAAAGTTTAGAATCTAACCTATGATCTTTAAAAAAATCTAAAAGAAAATACATATTGTCTTTACTTACATCGGTTCCCGGCTATCTTTTACAAAAATAACTCAGAACTAATAACGAACTAACAATTTGCGAAAATACTTTTATGAATCGATACGTTTAAACATCACAGAAGGAACCACTTCAAGATTGAATGTCGGTATCGTCATTTAACCTTATATTAGTGCGATTGATCAATAGTGTTATCTAATTTATTTTTAGCTTTAAAAGCTATTTCAAATAAACGAAGATAAAATCTATTTAAAAAAATCGCTAAATCTGATACACGATTAAGACAATAGAAAGACGACCTAAGTTTTTTTTTAAAATTTTATATACTTGACTGATATGCGGAGTAATACCTGCTCTAAGAATTTAGATAGCCTAAATTATTTGTATTCTCTACGATTCGTTCGTTCGTTTCCCAGTTGAAGACACAGTTTATGATTAAATATTGGTGAAAATTACAGTACAATATGTAGGTATTAGATAAAATGAGTTTAACATCTTTATATCTGTAGTAAGTGCCAAAGAAATATACATACATGCATACACTCGAAAAACAACCCTCCTTCTTTCGCAGTCGGGTAAAAATACATAACTTTAAAATATAAGTTATCTATATGTATTTAAAATATTAATAAAACTGTTTATTTGTTTAGTTGAACGCGCTTATCTCAGGAGTTACTGATTCGATTTAAAAAAAACAGTGTTAGATAGCCCAGTAATCAATGAAGGCTAGACGCGATGTTGTGCATCACGTGCTACGATCAAAAGGAGCTGAATAACAATAAGAATAAATTAATAAACATTTCGGACAACTTACACATAACGCCATCTAGTCCCAAGCTAAGCAGAGCACGTGTTATGGGTACTAGACGAGTTGTCTAGTACCCATAAATAAATATATTTATACTTTTTTTTGTAAATTCACACAGATAGGAAACACTCAAAATCCGAAACAAATATTTGCAGACCATACAAAATTTAGTTCGACAGGGAATTAAGCCCTAGACCTCAAGCACAGCAGTCGCATACGATACCACTTTGCCACCGAGGCAGTTAATACCCACCAGATGAATATCCAAATAGGATTTTTTTTTTATATAAACGTGGGATAGTTATCTCTTTGAGAGCTTCGCTAAAACAACGAATGAAAGGATTCGTTTGTCTCTAATAATAATGTTTCAGTTTTGTTTCAGTAGAGCAGTTCACGAGAAAACGAGTTATTAATTATTATTATTTTTAAATATATGCCTTTGTTAAGAAACAAAGGTTTCAAGAGTTAATAAAATCAATAACTTCAAACCCCTTTAATCTGATACCCATATTGGGTGGGTTGTTCAGAAATATGTTCGCCGCCATTTTGTTACGACTGACATTTCTGATTAATAATGATACCGATTATAAATAATTGCGTCAGAATTAAAGGCATATTTAAAATTTCAGCTCAATCGGAAATCAGGAAGCGGATCAAAAACTTGCAAGATTTGATTACAGACATACATCGGGACAGGTGAAACTATGAACTGTTGTTCAAATTACCAGTGAAATGAAAAACAGTAAATGAAAAATTTTGAGTATAGAAAAGTTTGATAACGCTTTATAACATCACGCAAAACTAAAAGACGTCGACTAAGTAGCGTGGGTCAACTAGTATAGGTAAATACTTTGTCATTGGCACAATCTAATGAAACCTATAAAAATTAATCAAAGGCGCCATCGCTATGGGCGATAGAATCGCGACGATGTTATCGTCGAGACACGTGTATCGTGTATCTACACACGTACGTGGGTAGATACACGGCGATACCGTAACAAGTCGCGACAGTTCACCGAATGAAATGAAATTATTTATTCTGCAAGTAAGTTAGGTACATAAGAAAGGGTTGATCGTTGCCCAGTTCCACGCGTAAAAAGTACCCATAAACAACGTCACTGTGTTGTAATAGCGCCAAATTTCAATAATAAAAGTACACAAAGACTGTAAGAAATACAATAGCTTCAAATTTAAATTACTGTCAGTAAGATTGACTGCCTCGTTGGTATAGCGGTAAGTGTATGCAACTGCTTATCACGAGGTCTCGGGTTCGATTCTTGAGTCGGACCTAATGTTTGTATGATCTGAAAATATTTGTTTCGGAGTTTGGGTGTTTCCTATATGTAACATGTATGTATGTAGAGGTACACCGAGTCACATGTTGAAAAGCACTTCTTAAGTCTGTTCAAATTATAAACTTATTGGTATTTATTGATCTTATATATGCTAGGGCTTCAGAAATCGCAATCAAATCGAGAGAAGTAGTGGACATATTGTGAACCAATCTCATTTTAAGACTTGTTGTTATTTAATAGTGTTATTATTTAATCCGTATAATATATTTCAAAAAGTAGTAAAAAACTTATTTTTCGACCTAAAAGTTTTAGCGGTGTGTGGAAAACTATAATAGAAATAGAATTGTGTTTAGTTTGTGATTGTGAAGAATCTAATTGAAAATTTAACATAAAAAAGACTAAAGAAATCCGTTTTGACGGTTTTTATACTGAAGGACAATAGTCAAGATCGCAGTAGCAATGTATGTACAGTGTTGCATTGTACCTGAATTCGCATCTCACTGGCATAAATTATTTTTTGTATAAAGTTTTGAACAATATTTTGCATCATGATGAAATGCAGCGGATGCTTAAAGAAAAACAAGGATACAAATTATTTAACTTGTGCTTCTGTTACGTGTGGAAAGAGTTTTTTACCTTTTGCATTAACCCGTCAGCATTGACAGCGGAGAAGAAAAAAACATGGAAATGTCCTGACTGTTGTGCTCTTCTAAAAAAAGGAGGGGATAATAGCTCTACTCCCTTACGTCCTAGTGACGACAACGTCACTACTAGAAAAGAACCGATACAAATGTGGATGCAAACACTAATTCAGAAGTCAAAGAGCTGATACACGAAGTTCGCCTTCTCGTGCAAGAAATACATTCGCTTAAAAGGCAAGTTGAAGACACCACAACATCTCTTAAGCATTGCCAGAGGAGACTGGTAGAGTTGGGGTCAACTATATCCGTTTATGATGATCGAATAAAAAATCTTGCAGACAAGGACAAAGAGACACAGCATTACCGGTCAAGAGTGACGGAGCTGCAAAGGGAACTTAGCGTGCAAGCCCAGTACCAATTACGCAATGAGTTAGAACTTGTAGGCATTCCCGAGCATCAAAACGAGAATCTCCACCATATCGCTATGTTGGCAGCGCAAAAGGTGGGTATCGGGTTGACCGAGGGCGATATTGACTGGGACCCCGGCTTATATCCGCTGTATCTGCGGAACAAGTATTGAAGTTCTCTAGACCGGTCGTCATTCGGTTAGTGCGTCGCAGTAAGAGAGACCAGGTGATTGAGGCGGCTAAATCGCGAATAAATATAACGAGTACCGATCTCGATCTCCCAGGGCCGTCACAGAAAATATATTGTAAGGAAAGGTTAACTAAAGAGAACAGACTGATTTTTCGCGTGGCAGGAAAGGCAAGGGAGCACGGGTATTCCTTTTGCTGGTGTACAAACGGTAGTATTTTTGTTTAACAACGGGAAGGAAAACCGGGTATACCAATACGCATGCATGAAGAACTTTCCCGTATCTTCAAACCTACGAACACAAAGTGAGAACACAGCAACTGGACCATCGCCACTCTCATTATACAAAAATAATCTGGGTAAAGAGTTAAATCAAATCAATAAATGTCTTTTATGTGATCTGTTAAATATTTTTCTATTATTTTATTTATTAATAATGTATTCTTATATTGTTCTTTTCTGTCGAGGGATGTTAATGTTATTTGCGCTAGTGGCTGTTGTGGCGTTTGTGTATGCAATTAATGTTTTCTTAAAAACAATGCGACGTATCAGCAGGGTTACATGCTTCAAGCAGCACGCGTCGTTATGTTGTTGAACAATATTTAGTATGGTGTCAGGAGCTGATCAGTGCTTGGATGCATGGACCATAAATAGCTATTACAAAATTTTGAACGTAAAGGTGGAATTGATGGAATGTGGATTTTATTTTTGTGATGCGAAACTTATATCTGAGCTCCCGGGTGTGCTTGTTATGACTCAAATGGCAGCAAAGTATTTTTCATCTTATGTTGACTTGACACACACTTGGGCGACACTGTGGGCTTTATAATCGAATAGTCTATAAATTTTTTATGCAGGATATTTCTCCACATACTAATGATCGATAGTAAAACAGTTGACGAATTAAATTCGGTAAGTATTGACTGCCGTGTCGTACAGGTGCTTGAAGAAGTTCCGATAGTTATGACAGAAGTCTACGACTTTGAGCCGTTGACGTACAATATACGAAATATATCTAAGAATTTCGAATACTTATTGTTAACTAGAGACAGAATTAAAACTGTCTTTGACGTGATTAGGTTAACTGAGTGCTGGCTTAATGATTTAACTTTAATACCCCAGATGAAATCGTACACGAGCTATCATACAACAAAAAATATTAACCAAAACAGTGGAGTAGTTATCTATTTTAAAGATGACTTGCGTGTACATGTCACCGAACCAGACATTATTGATGCAAACTGCCTTCAAATTGACCTTTCCAACGATATAAAAATTCTAGGTTTATATCGGCCATCATCAAAAAAATTAAATAGCTTTTTGTGTTCACTTGCCGGTGTGCTGAATACATCATCAACCAAATTTAAGACATTTGTTTTAGCGGGANAAAAAAAAAAAAAGGGCGATATTGACTGGGACCCCGGCTTATATCCGCTGTATCTGCGGAATAAGTATTGAAGTTCTCTAGACCGGTCGTCATTCGGTTACTGCGTCGCAGTAAGAGAGACCAGGTGATTGAGGCGGCTAAATCGCGAATAAATATAACGAGTACCGATCTCGATCTCCCAGGGCCGTCACAGAAAATATATTGTAAGGAAAGGTTAACTAAAGAGAACAGATTGATTTTTCGCGTGGCAGGAAAGGCAAGGGAGCACGGGTATTCCTTTTGCTGGTGTACAAATGGCAGTATTTTTGTTTAACAACGGGAAGGAAAACCGGGTATACCAATACGCACGCAAGAAGAACTTTCCCGTATCTTCAAACCTACGAACACAAAGTGAGAACACAGCAACTGGACCATCGCCACTCTCATTATACAAAAATAATCTGGGTAAAGAGTTAAATCAAATCAATAAATGTCTTTTATGTGATCTGTTAAATATTTTTCTATTATTTTATTTATTAATAATGTATTCTTATATTGTTCTTTTCTGTCGAGGGATGTTAATGTTATTTGCGCTAGTGGCTGTTCCACAACAGCCACTAGCGCAAATAACGTTTGTGTATGCAATTAATGTTTTCTTAAAAACAATGCGACGTATCAGCAGGGTTACATGCTTCAAGCAGCACGCGTCGTTATGTTGTTGAACAATATTTAGTATGGTGTCAGGAGCTGATCATTGCTTGGATGCATGGACCATAAATAGCTATTACAAAATTTTGAACGTAAAGGTGGAATTGATGGAATGTGGATTTTATTTTTGTGATGCGAAACTTATATCTGAGCTCCCGGGTGTGCTTGTTATGACTCAAATGGCAGCAAAGTATTTTTCATCTTATGTTGACTTGAAACACACTTGGGCGACACTGTGGGCTTTATAATCGAATAGTCTATAAATTTTTTAGGCAGGATATTTCTCCACATACTAATGATCGATAGTAAAACAGTTGACGAATTAAATTCAGTAAGTATTGACTGCCGTGTCGTACAGGTGCTTGAAGAAGTTCCGATAGTAATGACAGAAGTCTACGACTTTGAGCCGTTGACGTACAATATACGAAATATATCTAAGAATTTCGAATACTTATTGTTAACTAGAGACAGAATTAAAGCTGCCTTTGACGTGATTAGGTTAACTAAAAGCTGGCTTAATGATTTAAATTTAATACCCCAGATGAAATCGTACACGAGATATCATACAACAAAAAATATTAACCAAAACAGTGGAGTAATTATCTATTTTAAAGATGACTTGCGTGTACATGTCACCGAACCAGACATTATTGATGCAAACTGCCTTCAAATTGACCTTTCCAACGATATAAAAATTCTAGGTTTATATCGGCCATCATTAAAAAAATTAAATAACTTTTGTGTTCACTTGACGGTGTGCTGAACACATTATCAACCAAATCTAAGACATTAGTCTGGGCGGAAGACATGAACATTAATTTGCTGGAATGCAGTAGTGGCTCGGATATGGAACACTTGTGTCTACTTTCAAAGCACGGCTTTTTCCTTGCAATCACTAAACCTATAAGAGATAACGCATGTCTGGATCACGTTTTCATAAACACAGTAAACAATGCTAAAAGTGTGGTTTGTCACTCGGTTATAACGGATCATAAAGTTGTCATACTCGGTTTAGCTATTAATCAGCAGGCGAAGAGAAGCCCAGATCGAACAGCTGTTAGACGGAACGTAGACGCTATTCGGAACGAACTACTGAAAGAAAACTGGTCGCTAGTACTTGGCAATTCAGATATCAATACCATGGTTCAAAGATTTGAAGAGCGACTGGGTAAGATTATTGGTAGGCACACGCGACAAGTCAGAGTGACTCACTCCAAGAACAATATGAAGTCCTGGATCACTCCGGGACTCAAACGTTGCATACAGCAACGAGATCACGGAGTTTTCCAAATGACCATCTCTTGCGAACGACTTATACTTGCTACAGAAACTTCTGCAATACCTTATTCAGGAAATTGAAAATTGAGCTTGACAGTAAGGAGCTTTCCAACAACATAAAAGACCCAAGTAAGTTATGGAAAACGATTAAAACTGTGTGCCATCTCCCTGAATCCAAGAAAGAGTCTGCTGAACTTTTGATGATTCCTGGTAGTATATCTTCGGAAGATTCATTTGATAAGTGCAACACATATTTTTGAACAATTGGCCAAATATTGGCAAATGAGACGCTAACCTACCTACAAGAAACACAAGAGTCATTGGCTGACAGTCTCTCGTAACTTGCTTACAATATGCGTTTGTTTACATCGTCATTTGTCATCGATGATCGGCGGTACCGGCGGGGACGGCTAGCGCGCGCCTGCGGCCGCTCCTCAGTGGCAATGCATTCGTCTGCGACGGAGGACATACCGCCACACGCACCTGTGTCCGACTCCGACGATGACCAATCCGATAAGTTACATTTCTTCCTTTGTTGGAGGTTGAGCTTACAAGTGACAGCATAGTGCTGAATTTGATTGTTTTATGCCCCTGTATCTTTCTAAAAATGTCTACTGGTGGTTCACATGACCCATTAATTTTCGACACTGGCCCCTAGTCTAATAGTTTACACTACCTTCATAGATCGTATTTGATCGAAGTTTATTGAATTATTTATTTCACCAAAGATCCTCATTTTCTATACAAATGAATAACATTGAAAGTGGCTTTTCACTGAATGCATACGGAAGTAAATACGGTACTTATTAAAAAAATCAATTTATCAAATTTTTGTTTCTTTTTGTTCCGGCTAATCTATAATGCGGCTGAACTGATTTCAACGCGACTTTAACTAGCAGATAGCTGATGATATAAGAAGTAATTTAAGTAACTTTATTAGACTAGCTTCACCCCGCGGCTCTACCCGCAGTCGTTATTGTGTAGATAAAGCTGAAGGTCATCCAATACGAAAATAAAAACAGTTTCATTTATTACTTTTATTAAATATAAATAAAAAACATACAAATATATTGTATTTTGATTGTATACAAATTTATACACATATAAAATAGTTTGTATATACAATAGCTATTTATTTTATACATCAATTTGAAGATACTTTGATCATGTATATGTTTCAATAATTTAACATATCATTGACGACATATGTAAAACTATGGAAGGGCAATCCCCAAGATTTAAGACAGTATCATTTAAAACTCTAACTATATATTTTTGGCTTTTATTTTACAGTTTACCCTTAGGTAATAACCTGTTCGCTTCTCTATGGCCAGTATCTGTGGCACCATGGACCGTAGAAAAATGGTGGCTGTCTGTAGCTTCTCCGGCGAACAGCACTCTTGGGGCTCCGCTGCTGTCTACGAGTGGTTCAGCTAGAATTGCGCGAGCATTCGGATATAAAGGTGTCTGCAGGTTATCATACGTATAACTTCCTCGGGTAAACGGGTTTGAATACCAGGTTGACCTGGAAATTTGAGATATAAATGTTGGGTGTGTAGACTCGCATGTTTTTGAGGCGTGTGTACTTGTGAGATCACATCGCAGAAGTGACGTCACCATATGTCAACCAGTGTAAATCATAGCACTTAAAAACATTATAGTGATCAAATAAAATGACTATTAACCTCTTACAAAAGCTAGTAAAATATAAACGAAATTTAAAACTTACCTTAACATATCTATAGGCTCCGGTATGGTTTTATTCTTACCCATGAAGCGCCTTATTAATTCCATAGATTTCCTTTTAACGACATCCTCGGGTAAAGTTTCTACCTAAAATATTTGTAAAAAGGTTGAAAATGCTTTCTTAGAATTACAGTTTAAATTAACAGTTACTCCGATTAAAATATTACCTACCTCATATAACAATATTTTCAGTAAGGTTTCATTATCAGACAGGTAACTCTGTACATGAATATTAAGCTAGCAATGTAAATGCAGGAATAGAATTCTGAAGGTAGCATACAGCCTTCACGGTACTATTAGTACCGTGTTTCACCAACAGAGGCGCCACTATCGCAACATGTTAACACATTGACATAACAACTGTCAGTCAGCTGTCATGATATGTCATTTAGTATTTTTTTAAGACTGCACAACGTTTATATGGTCAATTTGTTTCATGCGTTATAACAAATAAACATGCAATAAATGTACATATATTAGGAGGATTATTTATTAGAATAATTAAACAGGATGTGTATGTATATTACATTAATTGTACAGGATGTATATAAGTATATTAGAATAATACAGCGGGTTATTGTACATTAGGAAGACAGGTGTAAGTGTATAGAAGTTCAGTTTGTTACAGAAAAAGGTTTTCATATTTTCCCATTTTCTTCATAGAAATTTTGTTTTTAAAATAAATTTAATTTGTAATAGCGAAACAAAAACCAGTTTGAGAATCTTGAATATCTCAAAAACAAGTTTTACTATGTTTACAGATTTACAACATAAATCTTTCTGTAACAACCTGAAATAAAATAGTAAAAATAGAAATAATATTTTAGTATTAAAATACTCAAATATTATCTACGTAGATACATGAAAAAACATACGTAGAATATACATAACACAACTACTTAATATATATATATATATAATCACACACACGGTCTCTGAGACCGAGCTATTGTTTGTCTTCGACTGAGCAAGTCTTCGAGGACTGCCGATAGAAACGAAAAAGTGGAGGGTCTACAACTATATATACATACAGTATACATATAGCTCATAGAAAGCATTCGGTGACAATGCCGCGAGCTCTATGACTTTTGTTCAACCAAAAAGTGCTCAATGCGCCTAAAGAAATTTTCACTTCAAAATACAATTTACATCGGAATGCGTATGCGCATGGTAATCTTCACAGTTCAAGTTTATTTCATATCTAATCAATCGTCACATTGAGTACTGTGGGTGTTGCGTATATTAACCAATCAGAAACGCGCTCAATGACGAGAACTAGATCATGTGAATGTATCCAATCTGCATCCTTTGTACTTAAAGTCAGCTGATCAGAACTATATCGCACGAAGCGAAGCATACATGATCACTCGCTAGCAAATTATATCAGATTCATTTTCTGAGATCCATTAATCAGGTTCATGATGGTTCTAGATCTAATGAATGCACGGTTGGCTTACTGGTTTAAGTGGTTGCCACGCCGCGCCAAGTGTTGTGGGTTCAACACTTTGTGTGAACCTCAAATTGTTGTTCAGGATCAGTATGTTCTTTGTGTTCGTTCTATGTATTTGTATATTGCCCCGCGACACAAGATGTAAAGTATTAATTAATGGAAACAATGAACAAAAAAATAGCGAAGGTATGTAAAATCAAAAATATTTTACCAAAAGTAAAAATAAGTGTATCTGATAGATTTATTATCACATACCAATCCAGATCTAATGAGAAAAAAAACCTCATCAGAACCACCACGAATGTAGCTAATAGAGTTTTTGGGAATAAACCTTGAGTGGCGGCTTATTTAAATGTGTCTGCATCATTGCACTTGTGTCTTTGAAATACTGATGTCAACTTACTTATCTTCATCTTCCTAGCCTTTATCATTCCCAAGATTATTTGAAGTCGGCTACTAGTTCAATCTGTGTTAACTGAGTATCAGGTTTTCAACAGAGCGATTGGCATTGGACCTGGGCAACCCTGAGGGTGAACTGAATTCGAAGGTAGAACTAGTTCTCAGTATATTTGAGGGCACTGACTTCTTAGTAACGATTGCCTAAGACAACCAGGACTAGTGGGTTCACGTGTTCTCCGAGACCCGAGGTATAAGAATATCAAGTAGGAAAAACCCAAACTTTTGACTCGACACGGAAATCGAACCCGACCTCGACCTCTTGTTTGGCAATCGCACACTCTAAATGCTAGACCAATGAGACAGAAGGTGGTCACGACTTACCACGAGGTCTAATCAGCCTCTAGCGATTACGTATAGTATGTTACATTTGTTGATATTTACCATTTTTCCCATTCGACCACTCGTCCACAGCGTTAGTGCCTTCTCGCAACCCATGGGGCTGCTGGCCGCAAATATCGTAGTAACCCAAGAATCCTCGCCAGGCACATTGGACCTGTCATCTTTATTCCATAAAAACCCGTTAAAACCTGGATCTCTAGACCACCACACCTTGTCAAAGAGCAGCACTATTTTATCGACTACACCTATCGATACTGTATCGATAATCGCCGCTTTAGCGTCGGGTAATGGAGGATTAAATAGTGTCGTGTATCTGAAAATTTTCATTTTTTACGGTGCTTTTTCTAAAAAGCTAACGTGAAATATTTGAAGTTTAGGCGATTGTCATTCGATTCAATAATATTTGGAAATATTACTGCACGGATATTTAAAAAATTTAGTGTTTATATACAGACTAAATACTCTTTTATGCATTTTATTAATGCCCTTATTTAGATTACCATGTTTGCCACAATCCAATATACAACCCATTGACTATTTACTATTTTTTTTAAATAAATAACAGAAGGTACAAATACGAATTTAGAACTATAACCTCAATTAAATCTAAACTCAAAAACTATACTGAACGTTTGTCATATCAGCTGGAGTCTTGGAATGTTGGACAAAGGCAATGTGTTGTCATATCCTAAATCAAGACCGCAAATTGGCCAACGAAAGGTAGGAAGCAAGATAGCTGGAATATAATTGAAATTCAGAAAGTCCTACAGAATATATTGATGGAGATTCTAAAGTAATTCATAGATAAATAACTTAATTCCTTATCTGCTTTTGTCTTATGTCTATCTTAATGGAATACCTTCACCAATACCATCACCGCCTTTCGAAATCAGATGTAAGCACCAAAAATTTTTTGATCAGCTACTTATTTTGGCCGGATACATGCCAAATAAAATGACGGTGAGAGACACGAGCGAAGTTTGGTTTGATTTCGTTTGAATCAAGTACAGTTGTGTTCTTAAGAACGTTAGAAAAAGGTTGAATTTCTTGTCACTAAATTAGTCTCTTCACCGTCACTCCGTCCGTCGGCGCTGCCCTTAGAATAATAATAATTACTACCAGAGATATCGTAGTTAATTAAGGTTACATACATACCTTTCAATTTTGGAATACGGTCAATGGAATCTGGTTGAAACTCCGGCGAAGATAAGAAGTGTAAAGCAAGTGTTTTCTTCTTTTATTTCTTTGGCAAGTTTAACTTGAGCTGTCATTGTACAGACTTGAAATGTATACTGGACTCCAGTTCAAGTTTCTCGAATGTTATTTAAAAAGGGATTAAAATAATTTTCCAACTGGAAAGCTGGCCTGTTTAAATTCAAAACATAGAAGATTGAGCAGACACTTAGCCCAGGACATGGCTGAAGAGACCAGACGCATAAAAAAACAGGAGTGAAATAAGAGGACGGGAAATGCCGTACGTTAGGCACATCACCGAAGCGATGTTCGGTGAAGCTGTTATGCTCCGGAAAGAGGGTCTGAAATTACATTGTCTCCGGTCCTTTCAGAGCAGGTCGTCAAAGGCAGTCAGGGTAGTTTTTTGGTAAAATCACCACCTATTCCAGACTAATAAGTATCCAAAGACCAGGATAAAAATCGGCATTTCGTCGAAAGAGGGCTTTAGAATTTATCGTTCTACAACGAAGAATAAAAATCATATAAGAACTAGTAAACTAATTTTGAATTCCCCAGAAACTAGACCATCTTATACAGATAAAGGATAATCGTCTGCACAGAATCTTAAGATCGGTTCCTTAAAATATCCTGCGAAGAAGGACCCAACACCTTTGACAATCAAAATTGTTAGAATGCCAGCAATCCCCGTCCCATGCAGAAGAAATATGCAGCATACTAACCAATTTTGTCGCGTCTCCCGCTGTCCACAAACATAAAGACGTATTCGACCCCATTTTAAGTTCGACCCCTTCGATTCTGCGCACCCATCTATCTTCGTACGATATTTCGTTTGCTGCATCACCACTCCACAGAAAACCGTGAAGCCCGTAGCTTGTGTCCCACCAGATTTTCTCGAAGTCTAGAATAATTTTTCCCACAACACCTATCGTAATGTGATCTATTGACTCAACTTTGGATGAGGGCAGTTGTGGAGAAAACAGAGTTTCGTAGCTAAAACAAATGAGAAATTGTTACCGGTGACGGTACAGCATCAGGATCGAGTTCAAATGCTGAATTTAATGATATCTCAAGGTACTTGGTAAGCTCATTCTACGAATTGTTCTCGAGAGCAATGAATTTCGTTCGAATTATGAATGAATTAACTCTATGGGCGATTAGCACACAGACTGGATTTCAACTCATTCGAGCTTGTTGGCGTGAGACAGTGAAACCCTATGCAGCTGCTGCCAACGTCCAATGCTGGAAGAATAGGAGAATGTACCTCGTATAAGAGACTTTTGTATAGAACACCAGTTTCATCACCAATCATGTACAATTCATTGCTTCCGAGTGCATATACTCTCATTTTCACTTTCACTCTGATGGAGGACAGGACTAACAATTTGGTTTAAAATAGAAACAATCTTTAAAATCACTATTTCATCATCAACTTGTCGCAGTCCACTGCTGAACATAGGCCTCTCCCAAGGAAGACCAGGTCCATTTTTTGTTGTTATAAATTTCTGAGGGTCAAAACTATATACGAAAAAAGAAAGTGTAAATTTCTGCCATTATTAAAACACCATGGGGATTTTTTCAACTACATGGGCGTAGCTAAACCCCTCCGCTTTTGGGGTTCAAAGGCCCCCAGAAATGTTTCTACACTATTGACATTTTTTACACTTCTCATTTTTTTAATAATAATTTTACGGTCAAAGGGACAGTCACCTTATTATATTTAACCCCACCTCCGAAACTAAAACCCGGCTTCGTCCGCGTTCGACCGTCGTAAAGACTACGGACGATAGTCATTAGGTATAATGACCAATATATATTTCTATAAAAATAAATTGTATTCAAGTTACTATATGTCATCTTAATAGATTTTAAGACGCTGTAAATGTTAAAAGAACTTATTTATTTTAAAACTTTTGTCTCTCTGTTTTTGAAGCAGAGCGGGTATAACAATATCCACGAGGATTTAAAAAAAAACATAAAAAAAGTTGCATTAATAAAAATAGTTTTTTTAAATAAATATTCCATATTCATAGCCCAGTTGCACTCGGTGATTAGAAACAATCATCGAGGGTAAGCAACGATGGCGCGGTCAATACCTGGATGGGTGACCGCTGGTCACGATAAGCAGTCGGTCCCGGTTGTTATCATACGATAACAG
The DNA here is from genome assembly GCA_003709505.1 of Hyphantria cunea. NCBI lineage: Eukaryota > Metazoa > Arthropoda > Insecta > Lepidoptera > Erebidae > Hyphantria > Hyphantria cunea. The sequence goes on along the minus strand of PKRV01000095.1, from coordinate 32,999 downwards.
TCGTGAAGCTTAGTTGGAGGCCTTCGGGCGGCTTAAAAACATCCAACGGCAAGATTTACGTAGCCACAACGTATTCTTGTCAGTCCCCAACCCGCACTTGGCCAGCGTGGGGACGTATGGCCTTAACTCTCTCCTGAGAGGAGACCCGAGCCCAGCAGTGGGACATTATGGGTTGTTGTTTTTTTTTTAATAAATATTATTATTAATTTGAGAGCACCTACACACCTTAAATAAATATTAATACCATGAAGTGTTTATGATGATCGTCAATATAACAAATGGGTATGCCTGTCGAGTTTCAACCTTTCGATACATGTAAAAGACATCACAAACACATAGCAATCAATGTCAAATGTCAAAACTGACAGCTGTCAGTACCACGGTTATCTGACTAAAAGAATACCCAAGCTTAATGTATCTATGCTATTATTTATGGAATTGAGGTTTTTAACCTTCGAATACCCTACATGCCTTTTAACAGAGCCCAAAAAAGTATTTAATACTGACCAATTTGGCACTTTCTCCACAACTCCAGAGCGTCAATGCGTTTTTATTTGCCATTGGTATTGTACACCCACCAATTTCCAAAATCCAATCCCCTTCTAAACCTTTTAGGTCCTTCCCCCTCCAAAGTAAATCGCGACCATCGCTTTCGCTCTCCTCCAACCACCGGTACGGAAATAATAGTATAATTTTTCCTACTACACCTATAGATACATAGTCTAAGGCTATTATTTTTGACTGTGGCAAACTTGGAGAAAATAGGGTTGCATGTCTGAAAAATATGTATATATGGTAGAATAGTTAACATTTATGTAGTAGTTAATTATTATGTATTGTTTTGTGAAAATGACAGTAGATTATTGAATCAAATGACAAACATATTTTAGATTTATATAGATGAAAACCTGATGTTGCCCATTACATAAAACAAAGAAAATAAAATTAAAAAACTTTACAAGAAATAGGTCTGTTCCAAGATATATCGAAAACTGATTCTCAAATTATTGTCTGGTATAAAAATCATTAAATAAAAACTAGGCTGAACAAAAGTGAACAATGTGAAAAATACACCACAGTATAAAATAAAGAAAAAGACAAGCTTTCGCGACAATATTTGATAGTGTCGAATGAGTTCATTTTATTGTTAGACACCTCATAAAATCTACTAACTGTACTACTAACTAAATTTATAACTTGTAAACTATATGAATGCATTTGGAACGCGTAGTGTTCTTAAGTTTAGTTTCTGAACATGTAAACATATCACAAAAGCTCTAAACAAACATTATTTAATCTGGCAACACTAAACTGACATTTCCTTATCTGACAGTTATATGAAAAGCGCGCCAAAAGCTTGTCTATCGCTTTTCTTTTGTCATGAATGAAAAAAGAAACAAAAGCTTCAAATATTTTGGAACGGACCGTTTTTCCTCTTGTATTTTCAATACTGTAACCGCACTGGTCATGCGCTAAATATAACATGCAATTTAAAAAAATAAAATAATGAATGATTAGGTATGAAAGATTTAGCTTCAGACCTGACAAGGGTTTTGCATCACCGTCATCAGATCACATAGATTACTGGCAATCAACCTCTTTTGAAAAGAAGGTTTTGGCCTACTGTACCGCTTTGGCTTGACGGATTGGTATACCTTCCTTCTCTTTGCAGTGCTGTTGTCCTGGTAGTTTGCTCCCTCAGTCGGCTCTTACGATACCCTCAGGGTGAATAAGGGTGGTGACAGTCGGTATGCTCAATCCGTGAATATGGTGCTGGATCAAATGAGCATTTTATTGCTCTATATAAGTCCCATACACCCTAACAAGGCCCCAGCCAGGTCAAAAACTAAACCGTTCCAGAAAATGAATGTGATTTGTTAAAACTATTATAGATATTTCAACTTGATAAGTTATTTTATATGGGATTATTAATAATAATATTTAGCTTTATTTTACACTGGATAACTTAATGTTGGGTCAGTACAATCGGTGGTTAATTTTCCCAAGGCAATCTCTTACAGGCAATATAATTTACAGGCACAATATGCATGATGACTGTAACCAAGACCCACATCATAAGAGTATAAAAATCTTATTTATTTTCGTATTTATAGTGAAATTAATAGTTAATTATCAAATATAAAACTACAAAATATAGCAATCCGCCATGTTAAGTCGATCACCAATCAGAGCGAATTACGTCACATGTGTGTAAACGTCATTTTGTGTGGGTATAATCACTTTATTAAGTGCTATAATTGACGCTGGTTGACAAATGGTGACGTCACGTCTGCGACGTGTCGTTACGTCACAGGCAGACGCCATGACACCTCCGAGCGTTTTAGCGAGAATATAAACTTAAAATTTGAATCACATTTTTTCCTACTAAAACTTTATTTTTTCTAGATATCATTGTTTTTGAAAATATGGTACTTCCAAGCATCATAAAAGTAATACATAAATAGTTTTTCAAAATTAGTCTTCATGCCTATTTTAGTATCTCGTGTGTTGGAGAAAAAATTTAAAAAGGAAATTTACAATCCCATTTACTATAACTTACCAATTGAATGCATCTTTTTTGTTACTGATTCTGGACTCCCCGCTTTTAAGACAGTTAATAATGTCAGCTTTTTACTTTTTTAGCTCTGGTCATACCTTTCTTTCAGCACTCCGAGTGACACTGTCACTATGACATTCCTCCCCTTATAGGTGGAGCCGTCCTTGCAGGTAACTTCCACATCTTGGGCTGGATCCTGAGGGTACGTGATCTTGGTGACCTCCTTTCCCAACTGAAGATCTAAATTCGGGTACCCTGGACCGTCACGGTATGTGTTCTGTAGTGAAAATGCCAGGAGTTTTCTATACAAGTAAATAAAATTAAAGATTCTAATTGTGTTAATTCAAATTAACAGCATGCATTAAATGCACGCCAAAGAATTTAAAATATTTTTAAAACTTTAATATGTCTATCGGGTTATTTTGGCTAATCAATAATGGCCGTTCCATTGATGACTGGAACGATTTTGAAGGGACTTTCACCTGCAGATAACTGAAGATGTAAACAGTAACTTTGCCTACTCTTTTTAGATTAGCTCCGTTCTTCGCAGTTGTTATTGTACCGCGAGTAACACCGTAATAAAAAATCAAGGCAAAACTGAGTTAAAAGCCGAAACTGAGTTCAAGGCCGAAACTGATTTCAAGGCCTAAACTGAGTGCGAGGCCGAAAGTAAGACTGCGGTTTTGGCTGACTAATCAGTTTCAGTCCTACACAAGAAAAGGCTAGGAGTAAAAAGTTTGAAGGCACTCACTAATAATATTTCGAAGAGAGTCTTATACCCATTCTTGTGCCAGCTCATATGCAGATCTCCCTCCAGATCCATGTACTTCGAATGGGTCGTGACGTCATTCCAGCTGTTAGAAGCCTCATAGTTGTTCACCACCAGGTCCATGAAATGGAGGAACTGGTCTACAAAGTCCTGGTCTTCTAAAAGGTTGGGATACTTTGAAGCCATGTATTCTTTTAATCTGTAGCAAAATATCTTTAATGTTTTTTTTGCCGGACATCTGACTCACAACACCATATAGTTTTAAACTAAACAGGCTTGTACCATGGCAGCTAAATTGACTGATAGAACATTATACACTGTTTTTGCCTGCTCCATCAAAGAATGGGTTAAAGATCTACTTTTTAAGTTTCATCATTCAAAAATGACTCAGATCTGCCTGATGGAAAGCATGAACAGCATCGAAGTGTAGCGGTTACCACACTCATTGCGAACAAAGACATTGCAAGAATGCACAATGGTGACCCATATTATAACGGCCCATTAAGATGCTTCTGCATCATTGGGCTTCTGGTCTCGCACTCACCAACGAAACGCGATAAAACGAATGCTGTCATTTTCGGTAGATCTACTTGGCTCTACTACCTTGTACCGTGCTGGAGGTCTTCTTATTCACCCACTTCGTAAAATACAATGAGAGTATTGCTAAACATTTTATATTACTCTGAACCGTGACTTCACCAAAAGCATCTCTAGCCTGTGGAGCGTCCGTGTGCAATCATTACTCTAGCGCTCTTTAGTAAGCCTAGTAAGCTTCCGTAACTGCGCAGATTCATTAAAGGCACCGCGGCTTGCCTGCCGCCCCCTTAACACAGCTGCGCTCGTGTGCATCGTTCACCCTGGTAGAGACGCCCCTATTTTTTTTTTCCCTGTGTCTAAACCCCCTCGGATACCACCTACTGGTGGCATGTCGGACTCGAACCGACTAAAACCGCACGCTGTCTCTGGTACTAGGTGTGGCGACTTCCACATACAGCGCAACAACATAAAAATATATGACAGCGCCATCTACCGAAGAAACGTCGAACTACGGAGCAACGAAGAAAACTAAGAAATTACCAATCCTAAATCGCGCAATAGAAGTTCTCGCGCCGATTAACATTAATACGACTTCCCAACATCAACCGTGGGGCAGTGGCCTGCCAGGCATGATCACCTAGCCTGGTTGGAGGATCCTCCCTTTGTGTTGGAGGAACATGTGGCCCGTTCCTCTACAGTGGTGACCCCGACGTGATTGGAAGCAGCCTTCAATAAAGCACCCACAGCAAGTCTCAGCCAGCTAGCAACCTCGGCCTCAACAGGGATACACCACATGCAGGAAGCGACCGCTCCAGCCTGGTTTACCCCTACGGCCTCAACGGCGTCTAGGCACAGCACACTGCAACTACGGTCCATGTAAGCAGAGCATTTCTCTCCCGTCTATGTAGCAGCCAGCCACTACGCAGCAATCGCCCCGACTCACTGGGGACCTCACCGCAGCACCGCATACCGCATGCGATCCCGACTCACTGGGATCAGCGGACTTCAGCCCCGACTCACTGGGACTAGCGGCATTCAGTTCCGACTCACTGGAACTTGCGGCACTCAGTTCCGACTCACTGGAACTACTCAATCCTGCCACTGGCAAGCTCCGCAACAGAGCACAGACAGCTGACTCATCCAGATATCAACCTCCGGTCTTGAAGGGGAGTGATGTGGCGACTTCCGCATACAGCGCAACAACGTCGGGGTCACCACTGTGGAGGAACGGGCCACATGTTCCTCCAACACAAAGGGAGGATCCTCCAACCAGGCTAGGTGATCATGCCTGGCGGGCCACTGCCCCACGGTTGATGTTGGGAAGCTGTATATATGTTAATCGGCGCGAGAACTTCTATTGCGCGATTTAGGATTGGTAATTTCTTAGTTTTCTTCGTTGCTCCGTAGTTCGACGTTTCTTCGGTAGATGGCGCTGTCATATATTTTTATGTTGTTGCGCTATATGTGGAAGTCGCCACACTAGGTGTCGGGGAACCAGGTACACCATAGAAAGGAAAACCCTGGAACTCCGACGTACCTCAACCCACCTACGGTTTCTAGATGGCCGCTTCCTGTGTGGAAGCCCCAACGTTGCCGAGATCACGCCTCGGTTCCTCCCACGCTGGTCATACTGTCAGCGTATGGAGCGCCGTGTCCAAAGTCTGGCCATCGCAGTAATGGCACTCCTTGCGGATCAGACACAGGTGATCTCCGAAGCACCCTTTTCCAGTGATCACCTGCGTCAGCCGGTATGAGAGGGTCCCGTGTCGCTTCTCGAGCGAATCCTCCATAACGGGTCTTACCGCCGCAATAACGACGTGCCCAAGGTAAAAACAGCCCTGGTCTTCACTGTAAGTTCTCTTGGATAATTGGAAGATCTTCTTTAGAACTGGACGCTGAGGCTGAAAACGGCTAGGAGAACATGATCACCATTTCTTTTTACTATTGACAAACTTGAATCATGACCCGCTGCTGATAAATCGTTTGAAACCGTCTAAAACAATAAAGATTTCTTCCCTGTACAGGCCACGCCGCACTTAGGACGTTTTAATTATCTAGCAAGCATTCTCTGTGTGATTAAATGATAGATAACAAGGTGGTTACCATGGAAATGCATATTTACGCGAATGTAAATTGTCTTTAATTGTATTTGAATGTCTGTAAGGATGTAAGCTTACAGTAAGTCACAATTCAAATTAGTCAATAAGGCATGTTTCTCCTGATCTCGATCAATATCATACAAGTTGGAACCCTAATTCCTTTTCTACCAAACCTTTCCTATATCCTTAATTACTCATTTAGACAGGCTGTTCTATCAGCAGGTTTCCACTTACTTTTTAGTGAGATACTGTCCTAGGGGTTCAGGTTGCTCGGGTGGGTCGTCAACAGACTCCAAGGCATAATCCACCAGGTCGTTGATTATTTCTTTGTCTGGCATTGTGCCATCCGACCTGGATTGAGAGAAGGAGGAAAAAGAAAGATATTTTCGGTGAATAAAGCTCAAACTCTTAGTTCTATTTTAAAGAGAGATTGTACTAGTGATAAAACGAATAACTGGTGCATAAGAATACGAACTATCAGTATTCCTATTTATGGCATAGTAGGCCAAAAGGCCCCTTCTAACTAGAGGTTTATGTCGAGAAGTGAAATGTTTAAAGCTGTTGGTGTGCTGTGATAGCTCGAAGACCAAAGTGTACTTACCTTGGTCTTTCGAGCCAACTTTTATACAATCCTATTAATATTATAAACGTGAAAGTTTGTTAGTATGGATGGATGTTTGTTACTCTTTCACGTAAAAACTACAGAATGGATTTTAATGAATAATATAGCTTATACATCAGAATAACAATATACACAACAAATACAATTTATAAAGATTCAATTCACACAATATATATATAGTATAGCGGGGCTCAGCTCAAGAATATAGTATTATATAGTTATTACCTGAACACTTGGATAGAGACATCTTGAGATAGAATAGTTACGTTGTTTTGTATAGCCAGGTCATACACTCGACTGTTTTGGCTGCCGTGGATCCTGAAAAGAAGTAATATTAGTCCCTTTGCTCTTTACTACACGATTAACAGCTGCAGAGTTTTGCCTGAAGATAATGAAGACCTCACAAGCTGGTACTCTACGAATCTAATAGTTTTGAGTTGGTTTAACCAATTTCTTCTTACGAGTCTGGACTTAGGATACAGTCGGTTATGTTCACAAAGTATTATTAGATCTATTGTATTTTAATTAGGATGTCATCAACTTTTTCTATAGTATGGGAACACTAACAAATAGATGTTTCACTGATAATAAGTTAACTTGCCACTCAGAAATTATAAGGGAGAGAGGAGGGAATTTGAGCTGTACCCTTCACTCACTTCAACTACGTGCATAAAGAATGAACCAGAGTCGGATGCTTTAGTACGAAGCCAAGTTGAGGCACGTAAAAACTGTTAGGAAGCAAATAGTGAAGAGATCCAAATCCAGTTCAAAGGATAATCGCATTTCATGTAGAGGCATCATGATACTCTCCTGGTTGTTGTTCAGGACTAGAGAACCGTCGCGACGAAAACAGGTCCATCACGACTCTATGCATCTTCCTACTTATCTATTGCGGATCAACAACGCATTTCAGAACAATGAAGACAGCAGTTTAAAGTCTTTTAAAAGACAAAAATACCTGTTTTCATACTGCAGTGTTCTCTTACCATTCCGCTCCAAGTTCCACAACGCCACTGCCAAAAGGTACGGTGTTGACCCTCCCTCCGACTCTATTCTGCGCTTCCAGGGCCAGCACCTTCTTGCCAGCCTTGCACAGCACTGACGCAGCGGTACAGCCTGCCGCCCCCATGCCTATTATTATCGTATCGTAGACAAGCATTTCACTGTAGAAAGAAATAAAAGCCTTTAGAAGCATTGCGAAGTTTCGGGTTTTATTCTCATACTGGACAAACATTGTGCAGATTCACCCAGAAAAGTTAAACTCTTTTCTTCTTCCCGCAACCCCGCGCTCCGCAACAAGTGTCAGTAGTTTGCCTATGCAAGGTGCGCAGCGTAGAGTTGTGCGAGTTTAGAGGCAATAAATAATTTTTTTATGGAAAAACTTTTGGATGGATTTTTATTTAGAACTGTTATGTTATTAAAAAAGTCATAGAACAAATGTTGTTGGGATTGATGTAGTGAAGCTGCCTGCAAGAGGTGATGCGCTAATATAAATTAACCCTGTATATATATACAAAAAATAATCGCTTTGAGGTATTGTAAATATATAAATGTGGGACTACGTATATACTGTAACAAGGGTAGTTAAGATAGCTGCAAAGCAACACATTATATTAGCACAAACGTATAACATTCTCCAATGCACGTCAAGTAGAACGGTTAGAATATGAATGTCCCCGAGTTACAACAACCGACAGCATTTTATAACATCTGACAGGCCCAACCCAATTTAATACAAAATTCCCACACTTATCAGATTGTTTGTACAATTAAACCTTGTTTATCACAATTATTCAAATGATTACTAACATACAATTATTATTAGATAATACAGGATCGTATCAAAAAGGTACAGACGGCAATAACAATAGGTACTATATATATAAGTCGCGCCTGAAGCTAGCAAGCGGAGCACTAAGATTTTAATATTATTTAATATGAATCAACTATATACTTGTATATTAAATTATAAGGTTATAATATATATTTATTGTACACCCATTAATTATTTAGATTTAAACGAACTAGGCGTTTATACGAGGTGAGTAATGCGCGATCTGTAGATATGTATGTAGTTAATATAATATTCTAACAACTAATGCCACCTTGCACCTGCGCATGCGCACCTCTACATTCCTTTGGAAGGTCATTAGATTATACCAGTATTACCTTTAACTGTCTATTTTAGATCTTAAACCAGTCATACAAGAAATTGCCACTCAAATGGAAAAAAACAAGTAAGATTATTAAAAAGAAAACCCGACTGCGTCAATATCAGGCATCTTTATTAAATTCACTTTTGTTTTTAAATAAAACATATAAGTTATATATGTATTCGTAATCACCGTTAAAAATTCTTTATTTTGATATCACACTCGATGTATTTTGAAAACATAATTTTATAAGATTACTTTTAGTCGCCCAAAATGAATAATTTTGTTTTTTTTTAATTTTGATGTACCCAGTGTAACTCTCACGACTAAGTCCAATCTATTGAAACCACTCACATAAAAATACGACAAGCCATTTAGGCTCTAGGAAGTGCCAAAGAAATATACACACATATATACACTCGAAAAACATAATCCTCCTTCTTTCGCAGTTGGGTAAAAATACATAACTTTAAAAAATAAGTTATCTATATTTATACTAATATTGATAAATTAATCAAATTGAAAAAATCAGTGTTGGATAGCCCAGTCATCGAGGAAGGCTAGACACGATGTTGTGCATCACGCTACAATCAAAAGGAGCTGAATAATAATAATATAATAATAATATTTATTTTTCTCCCACAAAATTAGTGTTACACTGATATACTATAACTATGATTTACAATTTTTGTGGAAGTCAGGAAACCAAACTAGGATAAAATCCTGTGCTATGGATTCCTGGCCTCCCCTCACGGAATCACACAATTATTTATCTTTTTTTTTTTAAATTGTCATCTTCATTATTTAAATAATAAGAATAAATAAATAAATATTTCGGACATCTAACACACAACGCCATCTAGTCCCAAGCTAAGCCGAGCTTGTGTTATGGGTACTAGAAAACTGATATAAATACATTAATTTTTTTTGTAAATACATGCATATATAGATAGAAAACACCTGGGTGTTTTCTATCTATAATATGTATGTATTTACAAAAAAAAAGTATGTATGTATTTATATCAGTTGTCTAGTACCCATGGTCCAAAGTTTGCTTAGTTTGGGACTAGATGGCGTTGGAGAAAATAAAATGGCGAAAGACTACAGCTTCGATGATTTTTGAGTACATGATGTAAAAGGGTTAACACGATGAGTAATCGGATTATACATATGGGAATATGCATAATTTTTTTGTTTCAAATATTTTTTTTCTACATTCTTTATTGTCTTTACAATATACTTAAGGGGTATTTTTTTATTTAGGGGTTATTTTAACTGAGAAAACATTAAATAAAAAGTGAAAATTAAGGGAGAGAAATTCAAACATACAAAATTCAAATATTTTTTTTTTAGATTCTTCATTGTCTTTACAATAAACTTAAAAGGTACTTTTTTTATTTAGCGATTATTTAAATCCAGAAAGTATTGAATTTATTCTTATTATTTATTTCTTATTATTATCTATTCTTATTTATTATTATATTAATGAAAATTAAAGGATGGAAATTCAATTTACAAAACGCTTACTATTGGTCGAAACGAGATGTGACGTCGGTGGTCACGTCATCGAAATTAACGGAGTCGAAATTCAAACTGTCTTAGTAGTGTTTGTGAGAAAAAATACCTTCCTCCATTATTTCTTTTTATCCATGATTCGGAGGTCACGTTAAGCAGTCGGTCCCGGTTGTTATCATACGAAAACAGTCGTGAAGCTTCGTTGGAGGCCTTCGGGCGGCTTAAAAGCCTCCAACGGCAAGATTACGTAGCCACAAAGTAGTCTTGCCAGTCCCCAAGCCGCAGTTGGCCAGCGTGGGGACGTATGGCCTTAATCCTCTCCTGAGAGGAGACCCAAGCCCAGCAGTGGGACATTATAGGTTGTTGGTGATTATTTTTATAGCAAATAAAACTGTTAATAAGTATTAATTAACTGAAACATATTGGTATAGTTTTATTTGATTATTAACATTAATAATTAATTAAGACATCTTTGAATTGTCTTGAATTCAATCTACACAAATAATATTGAAGTGTCTGTATGTAATTTTAAATTAACAGTTCACACCAAAGGCATATGAAAATATATATTTACAGTAAACAATATCTAAAATGTTTGTCAGTCTGTCGATTTCTTTGTTGCAGATCATCTCTGGTACGACTGGACCTGGACTTTCATTGGTAGATAGCTGATGATACAAGGAGTAAATATAGCTCAGTTTAGCTATTTCAAAGGAAAAGTAGTCCATGATTCTTTTAAATGACCTTTTATTACAATCATTCTTCTTGAGCTTTTCAGAGTAATGAGACCACCATCGTTCAGTAGGTTGATGAAGACCAGTTGTACCAGTGTGACAAACAAACAACCAGAGAAAAAAAATATTCAAAACCTGTTCCCCTTTACTACTACTGTATGCTATGTGTGAGAGCCACACTTTAGCATGAATGGGCCGGCTCGACCGGAGTGATACCACGGCCTCACATAAAACCGGTGTGAAATAGCGCTTGCACTGTGTTTCACCGACTGATTGAGGATACCGGAGGCCATTTTTTTTGTATTTTTTAAGTGTGAGCATTCGCCCCTCCGGGGTTTGCGGCAGGGCAGTTTATCGGAATCGAACCGACTAAAACCACGCGGTGCGTCACTCTGCGCCTGAGACGGGAGGGATCCGGGAACCGCTTTCTTACGCCATCCGAATAACCCACTTGTAAAGCCTCTGGTGTTGCAGGTGTACATGGGGGCGGTAATCCCTTACCATCATGCGATATGTCTGCTTATTAGCCCCCAATTCCTTAGAAAAAATCCCGAATACATAAAACAATTTCTAAAAATTGATATAGTGTAGGTCACTGGGCCTTTTATTACAAATCTATTGACATTTCATTCATAGAAATGGGTTCAGCAGTTTGAATCTATAGTAAAACATACAAAGATAAATAGACAGATTCTTGCTTTGCCATAATTGGGTATAAAGACTAAATGTAGCAAAATTTATAAATATACGAGTTGACCCGGCGAGCTGACCAGGCCAACATTGTTTTACCTTAAAAATGGGTATTAAAAAATGGGGGTTGGTGATAAAAGGGTAAAAAATTAGGGTTGTATGTATTTTCGAATGCCACATTATAGAAAAATAAAAAATAAAAAAAATTGTTCAAAAATAATAAAAAAAAATTAAGGGTGGACACCCCTTATCAATTAGGGGTACGAAAAATAGATTCTCAGACCTACTGAATATGCATATAACATTTAGTGGAAGTGGGTAAAGCCGTTTCGGAGGAGTAAGGTAACTAACATTGTGACACAAGAATTTTATATATTAGATTTCATAGAAATTAGTAACAAGAATGAATTATTAAAAAAAAACCGTGTCTATGTATAAATTGTTTTTTTTTTAAATTTTGATGTACACAGTGTTACACTTAAGACTAAGACAAATCTATTGACGGCACTCACATAAAAAAACAATAAGCCGTTATACACACATACATCCATACTTACGCTTGAAAAACATTATACTCCTTCTTTCGCAGTTGGGTAAAAAGGAAATATGAATTGTAGTTTTCTGGAGGTTGGTGGAGCAGTTTCTTTTTATTCAAAAAAATGCAATAATATTGGGAGTACTGTACATAAGTCTTTGGTGTAAGTCATTTTGTTTTTAAACTAGTTGGTACACACGCTTTTTTAAATAGATGTCATTAATTTTTACAGTCAGTTTTGTTTTAAAATACTTTATTAATTTTTCCTATAAGTCTGTTCTTTGATTTTATTTGAATGTATAATTTAATGTGTTTTGTAAATAAATAACTGATATAAATTAATTTTAAAAAAATTTGCAATTAATTAAAAAATATAGTTAAACAAAAATATATTTAATATTTTTGTTTAACTATATTTTTTAAAAACCCTAAGTTTTTTTCAGTACATTTTTTTTATATAAACATCTTTTTTTTAATAAACGCATAAACTCCAGAGTTCATATCTTTAAAAAAAACCTTAAAAATAATTACATATTGTCTTTACTTACATTGGCTCCCAGCGATCTTTTACAAAAATAACTCCGAAATAACAATTCGCACAAATATTTTTCACAAACGATAAGGTTATTCCAATAAATTTACTTTAAAAGTTTTATTAAACATCACAGAAGGAATCACTTCGAGATTGAATGTCGGTATCGTCATTTGACCTTATATTAGTGCGATTGATAAATAGTGTTATCTTATTTATTATGTAGCTTTTAAAGCTACTTCTAACAAATGAAGATAAAATGTATTTAAAAAAATCGCCAAATCAGATGCACGATTTTGACATTAGGAACACGACCGAAGTTTTTTTTTTAATTTTATATAATTGACTGATATGCGGAGTGATACCGGCTCTAAGAATTTAGACAGCCTAAATTATTTTTTCTCTCTACGCTTCGATTCCCAGTTGAAGGTACAGTTTATGATTAAATATTTTTGAAAATTACGGTAGAATAAATAGGTATTAGGTAAAATGAGTTTGACATCTTTATTCCCTGCCGAAATTTGAGGACACATACGCAGTTTCAAAATGTTCATATTTTCAACCCCTTTTCGAAAGCGACCTATTTTTTTTACAGTTACCGAAATTACGTAAACTAGACAGGTTTTTTTCAATTATCGCTTTCCTTTTTTCTTTTACTTGTCCGAAAGAACTATGGTGTGGTAAGTAGTATGAGTTAAAAAGCATATTAATAAACATAACTATCTAATTAAATGAATGTGAGACAATTTGATGATTTTATAGCGTGACTCCTATTTTATCATCTTGATATCTACCAATTGTCATTGTATCTTGTTCTTTATGGACCAAAAGAATAATAAATACTATTGATATTTAAGAATAGGATTTTCCTGTAGGATTTTTCCAAGGGTCACTATTACAGCAGATTACTTAAATTCAAAATCTTTATATCGTGTCATCTAGTATCGTTTATTTAGTAAACACAAACACACACACAATTATCACATTTTAGGTTTCCCACTTTTCGGGTAAACTTTATTATTTGGCTACAAGCTACCTGTCAAATCAAATAACAATCATTGCGTTCCATGTCAAAGTCGCAATTGTGATCTTTAGCATTTGACTGACAAGGTTAAGGTCAGTTACATCATATAAAATACGAATATTTTTCTTAACTACTAAGTAACAATTACGTAAGCTGTAACTTTCAGAATAAAGCATAAAATCTTATAGTTAATTAAGTAAACCCTATTAATTGAACCTAATTGCAATTTAGATTAGATTAATCAGCATGTCAGTTGACCCTTCGAGATCCAGCGCGTGTAGGTGCTGCATTAAACTTATAATATTTATCATAAAATTAGATATTACCCTGACTTTAGTAGATTTAATGCATGTGCCAATAAATAAATCTGTGAAAAATTACATATTACAACATTTAGAATAGAATGCATTTTGTTAAAATGCGTAATTTTCATGCAGCTTATTACACCATATTATTGATAACCTACATTTCAGAAAGATTTCTCTTCGGCAGTCTATAATATTTTTGTATGTTTCATCGTAGCTTCTAAACTACCTTTTAAACCGATATTAATGAATGAGGTGTCAAAAATTCCTATTAATGGCCTGGGTGATATAGGCGTATGGTTTATAAAATTTTAATTGTCTTTAATATAGTTTTAAGTTTAATTTTAGAAGTTTCGACCATTATAACATTAAATTAACCATTTTTATTTATAACTTGAATTTTTTACGGGTGCAATTTTTCAATCTGTCCAATTGTACCAATCTGGCGGACTAATTTTGATTCAATTACCCTTCGGACATCTGAGTTCATAGTCAGATTTGACGAGATCACTTATGGGTACTGACGCCAATTAATATGTAACGACCATGGTTTCACATCACACTTTCTCGTTGGTCTAGCGGTTAGCGTAAGCGACTGTCAATCTGGGTTTGATTTGGACTGTTGTTAGGTTTTTCTTACAAGACATTCTTAATAGCAGGCCAGATATGAAAAATGGCGGTGTTTCCCGCCTGTGCCTCGGAGAGCACGTTAAGCCGTCGGTCCAACCTGGGAACCGGACTCGAGACCTCAAGCACAGCATTCGGATACGCTATCGTTAGGGGACGGAAGAAGGTAAATAAATAAATATTTCCGACAGCTAACACACAACGCCATCTAGTCCCAAACTAAGCAGAGCTTGTATTATGGGTACTAGACAGCTGATATGAATACATAAATACTTCTTTTTTTGTAAATACATACATATCATACATAGAAAACACCCAAACTCCGAAACAAATATTTGCAGATCATACAAACATTTGATCCGACCCGGGAATCGAACCAGAGACCTCAAGCACAGCATTCGCATACGCTACCGTTAGGGAACGGAAGAAGGTCATCATACAATGTCTTTGAGTTGGTATCGATTTAAATAATTAAGATCATTACCTGACCGATTGGGTACCTAATTTAACAAACTTTGATAATAAAATAAACTAGACGCGATAAACACAAGACGTTTTGTAATAACATTAATTAATAATCTATAATGAGGTTTTTGCCTATACTAAATTTTCTCTTCTTTTCATTGTCATTCTATTGTTGTCCTGGTAGTTATCGATTAGTCTGTAACGACACCCACGGGATGAATAGGTAGCAATCCGTATTTTTAATCTGTTACAATACGGAACAAACATTGAGAATGTTGATAACCTAGATACAAGTAATTTAAGACCTTAATGTGTCTCCAGATCATGGTTTATCGTTTGACATTCAATTACGCATAGACAACATAATATGTTATCGTAAACTTTTTAAAGGGCAAGTGCAAATTGTATGCAAGGAGTTCAGATTGTAAAACAATGTATTTTATTATCGCGGGCGCCGAAACAGCACGTGTGGAATATGGATTGATAGAAAATATATTCTACTATCATCTATCAACTGCCATCTTTGAAAGTAACTGGCTCGGAAGTAGAGTGGGTTAGAATCCTACTAATATTATAAACGCGAAAGTTTATAATTATGGATGGATGTTTGTTACGTTTTTACGTAAAAACTACTATACAAATTTGGTTGAAACTTTACAGTAATAAAGTTAATACATCAGAATAATACATACTATTTGTTGCGATAACCGACATATACGCGGGCAACAGCTAGTTTATAAATATTTGTCTCTGAGTTTGTGTGTTTGTTTGTCAGATGTCTGGAATATTATTATTTAGTAACGCTGTGTGTCTGTTAAATAGACAAAGATTGACACAAACAGACGCCACGTATGTACTGCATAGTCAAAATGAATTAGCCTGCCTGTGTCGATCCATAACTTTCAGTTTGCTATGAGAAGAAAACTGGCAAAGAAACTTATGACCATTCTTTTTCAGTTACAGATTTTCAGTTACAATAGTCATCAAAAACCCATAACCCATAAAATAAAGTTATTAAATTCTTCATGTTTTCAGTTTTAAATCTGGCCATAAACTTAATTATTTTCATAATTAAAGCTTAATTACTTTAAATATACGCCGTTACTCAAATTCAGAAACACCTGTTTAAACTTGAGACGAATTTTGTTAACACAGGTGAATGTAACGGAAATATTTCTATTGTTTCATTGTTTCATCTATATTTCACAACATATTATAAAACAAAGTCCTCTGCCGCGTCTGTCTGTCTCATCAACAACCCATAATATCCCACAGCTGGGCTCGGGTCTCCTCTCAGCACGCTGGCCAAGTGCGGGCTGCCGTTGGATGTTTTTAAGCTGCCCGAAGGCCTCCAACTAAGCTTCACGACTGTTATCGTATGATGACAACCTGCACCGACTGCTTAACATGACCTCAGAATCACGGAGACGCTCATGGTAACATGCCACTAGCGGTCACCCATCCAGATACTGACCGCGCCGTGGTTGCTTACCCTCGGTGTTTGTTTCTAATCACCGAGTGCAACTGGGCTATGAGCGCCTCTTCTATGAGTTACAATAGTATTAGAAAGTATTACATGACTGGTTAACAGTTAGGGGCCAGGCTGCGGCAGTTTTAATGAATCTGAGCTCTTACTGAAGGGCGCTACGTTTAATAAAAGGCGCTAGAGTAATGATTGCACACGGGCGCTTCAAGGGTTAGAGCGCTTCATGCCTCTGGCTATAACTGATATATACGCAGTGGAGCCATTATTTATATAAAATATTTTTCTAGTTAACTACTGTTACTGTAGCAAATGATCAAAATATCGAGTTTTAGGGTTCCGCACCTCAAAAAGAAAAAGCGGAACCTTTGTAGGATCACTTTGTTATCCGTCTGTCTGTCAAGTGTTTTGTCTCAGGAACACGTTGAGGTATTAAGCTGAAATTCAAATCAAATATTCAAATCTACTGTCCCTTGGAGCTGTGAAAAATTCAAACTTTTAAGTTGACGCAATCAAAAGATACAGCCGTTTATGCGGCAAATTTTCGATGGTCGCTGATCGCAAGGGAATTAAAGCCTACAGTGTACTTTCCTGAACTCAGAATTTTGGAATTTGGTACGAAGGAACGTCTTATAACACAGATAAAGGAAAATTGCGAAAAGAACAAATTTTTAGCAACATTATATATCTACAGGTTTTATACAGAACCCTTCGAGCGCGCGTGTAACTCGCACTTGGCCGGTTTTTTTCCTTAACAACGTTGAGATCGCTTTACGTCAACTGCGATTCGGCTGAACTTCTATTTATTACCTGGAGTGACCTCCATCGGACCTTCACAAACCCTCCACCTCCAGCTAATCCAGGCGAAATCGAAGTTATGTAGACTATTACTATATCTAGTTTTCTTCCGATAAATTTTCTTGGGTTATCAAGACAATTTAACTCCTCTCATAGCTTTCACAACCATGGGAGAGCCACGCTTCGGCATCCAAGGGCCGGCTCGCCCGGAGTGACACCGGCTTCACAGAAAACCGGTGTAGAACAGCACTTGCGCTGTGTTTCACCGAGTGAGTGAGGATACCGGAAGCCTATATCCCAACTCATACCCCATCCCCATCCAAGGGCCCGAAACGCACTTGTGGCGCCTCTGGTGTTGCGGGTGTCCATGGATGGCGGTAATTGCTTACCATCAGGCTATATACGTCTGCGCGTTTGCCCCATGTTTCATATGTATCGAATCCATATCAAAATTAAAGTTTTAATTTCTAAATAACAGCTTTCAATAAATGTATATGAAAGTATATACAGTACTTACATAATTTTTATTTATTTATTTGTATCTATTTTCATCAGCTATCTGCCAGTGAAAATCCCGTGTCTATCGGTTCATCTATTCGTAAGATTAGCCGAACTAACCGACGGACAAAACAAAAATTTTAAGATTCTTTTTGATGTTAGTACGAATATATTTTCATAATGTATTTGAGTGAAAAAAAATATTAGTTTTAAATTACAAACAGACACTTCAGTTTTATATAATCTATACTAATATTATAGAGAGGAAAGATTTGTTGTTCGTTTGTTTGCATTGAATAGGCTCCGAAACTACTGAACCGATTTGAAAAAAATTAATGTTTGCAGTTAGTTTCATACGGAAACCTCTGTGCGCCACCTACCTTACAAGATTTCTACACCACCCTAAGGTTGACTGGAAGAGAATGCCTTAGGCATTAAGTCCGCTAATGTACAAAAGTGCATAAAGTTTATAATAAATTTAAAAAAAATATAGACGCAATCGCCATCCTAAAAAATAGTTTTACTTCTTTCGCACACATACCTATATTAAGTTCACTTAAGGAGATCGTTTTTTGTTTTTGCGAAAGACGGTCCCCATTTCATGTCATCCACATTTTTTATATTTTTTATCATTAATTCCATCACGACGAAGACTTGAAGACTCGAAGACTTAGAATTGAAGACTTGAAATACTTGACATTGGCAGAAATAGTTGATCCGGCTGATGCCATATCATCAAAAGAAGAAGAAGAATTCACTTACTCTGTTTGGCTCCCAAAGGCAGCTATCGCTAATAATATAACTGTTTTAACCAACATTGCTCTCACAAAACTAACTTTATAGATTAATAATCAACCATATATATATATGTATTTCTATCTCTGAATCATCTTAAAGCAAATAAACTGTTTTATTGTAGTAAATAATAGCTTAAGCTCGCAGCAAATATTAGGGTTGCCACTTTACAGAAGAATAATACCCCACTTTTGAATGGTAAAATTTTATTAAAACCATATTAAAAACAAATCGCGGGAGAGCCACGCTTCGGCATGATGGGGCTGGCTCAACAGGAGTGATACACGGGCTCAGAGAAAATCGGTGTGAAACAGCGCTTGAGATGTGTTTCACCGAGTGATTGAGGATAATGGAAGCACATCCCCCTCCTCTTCCCCCAAAGTCCGGCACCGCTTACCATCAGGTGATCCATCTGCTAGTTTATCTCTATTCATTAGTTTGTGTTGATGATGATAATGAAAACGTTGATATAGAAAAGAGGGCTGAAGAAACAGTATATCGGCATTTCAAGATGTGGAGGCGTAATATGGATGTTGAAAAAAAAATTTGAGAAAATATTTGCGTGTATCTTCTCCCTCTTCTGCTAGGATTTATTATTCACAAGATTATTTGGGGTCGGCTACTAGTTCAATCAGTTTTACTTGAATATCATTTTTTTTTCTGAGCGACTGCCATTGGACCTCCGCAACCCTGAGGGTAAACTAAATTTGTAGGTTGAATTACCTTTTAGTATATTTCACCGTCGATGGCCTATTTGGTCAGATACGATGGGAACTGAGAGGACGAACCCCCGTCATGGAATCGGAGGTAGGGGCGGCTGTTCTGCGGATCCATCCAAAGAACACCACCTCCGGGCCGGGATACCTTCCCGAGTGGTGGCCCAAACCCTCGAAACATACGTCGGACCTCCTCAGGGTGGTGTTTGACGCCAGCCTGGCGTCCGAACGCTTCCCTGAATACTGGAAGAGCGGGAAGCTGGTCCTACTGATGAAGCCTAAGAGTTCTACGCAATCGGTTTTTTTTAAATAATTCACATTTACTTGTTTGGTGTATTTTGGTTTTCCCTATCACTTCTTTAGTTTAACCAACCATCAAGTTTATAATATTTCCAGATCACTTACAAAAGAAAAATCGACATCCCTAGCTTCCACGAAAGAGATAAAGATTTACCCAATAGAAAGAGATGACACAATTTCACACGATTAACGCTTTACAATCTGTATTGTACTTTATATTGATAAGCTAAAAGTTGCTTCTCATTTGAACAAATTAGTCCATGCAAATTTTGTGTTGGTACTATAGTTATACAGTTTTTGTCCTCTGACTTCTTTAGAGGGCGTAAAGTAACTGGTTTGTCGAAGACAGTTTTTTTTTATCTTCATTGCGGTTGATAATGTTTCTAATATGCTTAGGAATGTTTAGAAGTATCCCCAATAAGTAAGTAGGTAATAATATCGATATTTGGCGCCAGAAATTGTTTGTTTGGGCTCCGCGAATCAATAAAAGGTTTTTGATACACAAAATAAAAAAAAAGCTATATCTATGTATTATAATTAAATAAAATTGGAGTGACTGTTTGTAATATTAAAATAACCGCTTTTTACTAAATGTGTATGTATGTATACGCGGTACATATACAAAATTTTTTTTGTCTGTCTTTTTGTTCCGGCTAATCTCTGGAACGAATGGACCGATTTTGACGGGACTTTCAGATAGACACTTTCAGATAGTTCATGTAATGCGGAGTAACGTAGGCTAGACTAGCTTTGCCTTGCTGTGTTATTCGCAGCTATTGACGTATGTACCGCGGGGTTCAGCTAATATTTAAATAAAACTGTGTGTGTGTGTATGTGTGTGTGAGCAGTTCCGACACACGTGTATGTAAGTTGTGCGCATGTAAACGAAACGTGTAAGCGCCATGACACTCGCTGTTTACGTCATTTTGGTCGTGAGAACAATTTCCTTAATAATAAGCGTTCTAGCGCTGTTTGTCATAACACTTTGTTAGACGATATAATTAATCACAAAGCGCTGCAGCACAACGCTTTTTGTTTGCGCTCGATTTTACTGCTCATAAAATTTTCATTCAACGGACTAAATATGAAAGTCTTAACTTAAAGAATAAGATCCAAAAACTCCAAAAGTTGGTTGGGGACTGGCAACACAACGTTGTGGCTACGTAATCTTACCGTTGGATG
Source organism: Hyphantria cunea (assembly GCA_003709505.1). Taxonomy (NCBI): domain Eukaryota; kingdom Metazoa; phylum Arthropoda; class Insecta; order Lepidoptera; family Erebidae; genus Hyphantria; species Hyphantria cunea. The sequence goes on along the minus strand of PKRV01000095.1, from coordinate 12,063 downwards.
TTTAAAGTCGCCCAAAGGTCTTAAAGCATCACGATTGTTATCCTAAGATAACAACCGGAAGCGACTGCTTAGAGATATCGTGCAACCAACGGTCACCCATCCAGGCACTTACCGCGCCGTAGTTGCTTACCCCCACCGAGTGCAACTGGGCTATAAGCGCCTCTCGAACCAAATGACGTTTAAATGGAGAGACCTATATCCAGCAGTGGACAGTGGATTCTTGCCGTTGGATTTTTTTCAAGCCTCGCAACGGTCAACTAAGCTTCCCGACTTGGTGACCTTTGAATCACGGAGAAGCACATGGTAACATGCCAGCAGCGGTCACCCACCGCACCGTCGTAGTTTTCCTTCTGTGATTGTTTCTTATGACCGAGTGCAACTAGGATATGAGCGTCTATTTATCGATCATGGATCTACAACTATGGCTGACCTGATAAAGCTACTATATATACTAACCTACGACGTACGAACACTGATAATATGAAAGTACTATCGACTAACTTGAATCATAAAATTTTACTACTTTAAAGTGGAAGAAATACGTTCTCGTACTCATCACTTCGGTTCTTCCTTCCTGTGCCGAGCGGTCAAAACCTGGAACCCATTACCAGGGTACGTGTTTCCTTCCCACTATGATCCCGGGTCCTTTAAGCGGGACGTGAAAAAGCATCTCACCAGGCCGCACATGGTGTGGGTCAGAGAGTATTGTGACCACCACTCTTGGATTCTGTTCATGCTTTCCATCAGGTAAGGCAATCATTTTGGCAGCTAACCCATAAAAAAATGACCCGTTTTGCCGATAAATCGTTTCAAACCGTCAAAACAGACAAATATTAATGGTTATTGTTGTACCTTTACTCCCGTGGGTAACACCGCGGGGCAAAGTCATTCTATAAAGGAGGCATATTACATAAGCTATCTGCCAGTGAAAATCCCGTCAAAATCTGTCCAGCCGTTCCAGAGATTAGCCGAAACAAAAAAGATTTAGATAACGTTGTTTTGGTATGCATGCCGTGTATGCATAGATATTAATTTAGTAAAAAAACGATTATTTTAATGTTACAAGTAGATACTCCAATATTAATCATCATATATAATTTTTATATAAGTATCTTATATACTTTTAAATGTATTTAGTGAAAGCTATTAATTTGAAATTACATGGGGACACTTCCCTTTTGTTATTTGTACAGATGCGGGAGTTGCATTAAAAAAAACCGTCCAAACAAATTTAAGGATATTTGGCGCCAAAAAGGAATGTCAATAAAAACGTTTTCAAAATACACCAAGTGCAGTATCAAAATACAGGATATTTAACGGGGATTACGAACTTATATATAACTTATATATTTTATTGAGGCAGTCAGGTTTTCTTTAATAATTCATTACTTCAGTGCCATTTGGACACGGAACCTAAAAAGCACAGTCATTTGGCAACACGTGACGATTATTATGGTTTGTCCACACCATTAACACCATGAAATAAGACATGAATAATTAATATAGGATAATTAATATGTATATTGAAGTCAAGGTCATTATTATATTCATTATTAATTATGTTCCCTTTTAACAAGTGTCAAAAACAAAATAAATTAGTTTAAAATGATTCTAATTATCATAGATTTAGACCCATTGAAAGCCTAGTCGCCATTTTATTAATCTTTACGTATAAATAAAATTGAAGTGTCTGTTAGTTTCATGTTTTTGCACGACTGCGAAAGAATGAGTATTATGTTTTTCGAGTGTGTCTTTTTCTTACCAAACTTAAATTTAAATGAACTTTATATTACTCACAATTACATTGGAGTTCAAACCCTCCCCGAAATGTTTCTACACTATTAATATTTTTTACACCTCGTAATTTTTTTGTATAATAATATTACAGTTCAAGAGATATAGTCATTATATTATCTTTAACCCCTTCCCCGAAATTGAAACCTGGCCACGTCCGTGGTACCTGACATGAGAGGAAGAGAGACAGAAAATGTGTGCTCGCACTTCTCTCTCTTGCCCCCACAGTAATATACGAAACGTGATACTCACATTCTATCTTCACTAACTTATATCACCCTTTGAACTTAAGTTCGTTTCGCCCGATCACACTTTTCGTAACGCTCTCGTTACGAATTCGCCAGCTTACTCCCCAAGTCAAGCGTGCGTAAACAAATTTCACTTAAAAAAAAACACATGAACTAGAATTTATATATTTATTTAAAGAAAATCTATAGTTTTATTTACAATTTACTCTTAGTTAATAGTCTGTTGGCCTCTCTACGTCCAGAATCCATAGCCCCATGGACAGTAGAAAAGAGTAATCTGCTGGTCGCTTCACCAGCAAACAGGACTCGTGGGGCTCCACTAGCGTCCAGAAGGGGCTCCGATAAGATCACCCGAGCGTTATGGTACTGAGGTGTTTCGAGATTGTCGTGAGTGAAACTGCCTCTGGTGTAGGGGTTTGTATACCAAGTCGATCTGAAAAAGAAAACACATCATCAAGATTATCCCAGAAGCTCAGCAGCCTTTTCAGGTCACTACATGTTTCCAGGAGTGATGTTGATTGGAGGATGTCCGCCCGTTGACCTGCCACACTTCTACATTCTGTGAGAACGTTCTGCGGCGATTCTTCTGCCTCCATGCATCCCCTGCACAGAGGGCTGTCTGTTGTGCCTTTAGTGAATAGGTGCTGGGTTAGGTGACAATGCCCTGTTAGGATGCCTATGACCATCCTGAGATCGTTACGTTTTAGTCTAAACAGGTTATATCATGCAATATCATGCTATTAATTATGTACCCTGCATAAAGGGCAGTCTATCAAAAACACTTACCTAAGCATGTCTGTCGGTTCAGGTATATTAATCCCTTTCCCCATGAAGCGCCTGAGCAGCTCCATACATTTTCTTCTCACTATTTCCTCTGGTAATGTTTCTACCTAAAATAACAGCAATACATATATATTGACAAGTTACGATATTGAATGCTTCTGTGGCGCAGTGGTAGCGTATGCGACCGCTGTGATTGAGGTCTCGGGTTCGATTCCCGGGTCGGGCCAAATGTTTATGATCTGCAAATATTTGTTTCGGAGTTTGGGTGTTTTCGATGTATGTATCTTCAAAAAATCAGTATATATATACCCATAACACAAGCTCTGCTTAGCTTAGGACTGGATGGCGTTGTGTTGGCTGCAATATGTAATATTATTATTGTATAAACAAAATAAATACTCATTCATACTCATTGCAAATGCACACAATGCAACGCTGGAGGAACGGGAGTCATGTTCCTTGACTTGTTGAGGGAGGATCCCTTTGTGTTGGAGGAACAACCTCTCCTAACAGGCGAGGTGATCGTGTCTGGCGGATCGGCCCAACGGTTGATCTTGGGTTGTTGTATATTTACTAATCGCGCGAGAGCTTTAATTGCGTGATTCAGGATTGGTAGTTTCTTCGTACACTACGTTACTCCGTAGTTCGGTGTATCTTCGATAGATGGCGCTGTAATACGTATATATTTCTATTGGGCTGTATGTGGATGTCGCCACCCAAAAATGCAACATGGTGACCCACACTACGGCGGTTGAAATACTTCTGCATCATTGGGCCTCCTGTCACTCATGAACGAAATACGACTTACCACTTTGCCTACGTTCCCACTGGTCCATAAAGTCAACGCTCTATCAGATCCCTTAGGGTTGCTGCATCCCAATATTTTGGTTACCCAGAAATCCTCTACTGGTATTTGGGATTTCTCATACTCTTTCCATATAAAAGCGAAGAACGATCGGTCTTTTGGGAACCAAGGCTCTGGGAAGAGCAGCACTATTTTATCCATAACTCCTATCGATATTTTATCGATTGCTGTGGCTTTGGACTCAGGCAGTGGAGGGTAAAACATCGAAGAGTGTCTAAAACAAGTTATTTATTTAAAAAAGGTTTCTTTTTTAAAAATAAACAAGCTTTTATTACTTAATGATAATAAACAATATCAAATATTCCGGACATCTAAACACACAACGCCATCTAGTCCCAAACTAAGCATAGATTGCGTTATGGGTACTAGACAACTGATATAAACACATATATACTTTTTTTTGTAAATACATACATATTATACATAGAAAACACCCAAACTCCGAAACAAATATTCGCAGATCATACAAACATTTGATTCGATCCGGGATTCGAACCCGAGACCTCAAGATCAACAGTCGTATACGGTGCCGCTGCGCTATCGATGCACCTACTTGTTAATAAAAAAAATTAAGCCCTTTCATTTGGTATCCGTATTGGGTGGGTAGTTCAAAAATATGTAGACCGCCATTTTGTTACGGCGGCCAATTTGGATTAATAGTAATACAAATGGATATTTCTAATTTCAGCTCAATCGGAAATCGGGAAGTGGATTGGAGTTAATTAACAAGATTTTATCATAGACAAACATCGGCACAGGTGAAACTTAATAAAAGTTTTTTGGAAATAAATTATTCAATATCATCAACAACCAATAATGTCCCACTGCTGGGCTCGGGTGTCCTCTCAGGAGAGGGTTAAGGCCATACGTTCCCACGCTGGCCAAGTGCGGGTTGGGACTGGCAAGGCAATAAATATTTACTAAAACTTTCTGAACAATTTTTTTTTACAACTATATATTATATTTTCTATTGTTCAAAAACTGTCTAAACTCTCTAAATTAATACTAAATCAGAAGAAACTTTTGAATCATTACATCGTGGAAGAGCCACGCTTCGGCATGCATGGGCCAGCTCTACCGGAGTGATACCACGGCCTCGAAGAAAACCGGTGTGAAACAGCGCCTGCGCTGTGTTTCACCGAGTGAGTGAGGATATTGGAGGCCCAAAATCCAACCCTTCCCTTCATCACCCTACCCATCCCTCAAGGCCGGCACTTGTGACGCCTCTGGTGTTGCGGGCATCCATGGGCGGCAGTAATCGCTTACTATCAGGCGATATGTCTGCACGCTTGAGCCCTATTCCATAAAAAAATACCTTTCTTTCAGCACCCCGAGAGACACTGTCACAATGACATTCCTCCCTTTATATGTCAAGCCGTCCTTGCAGGTAACCTCCACATCCAGGGCTGGATCCTGGGGGTATGTGATCTTCGTGACCTCCTTCTCAAAGCGGATATTTAGGTTAGGGTACCCTGGAGCACCTTGGAAGGAGTTCTGTAAAGGGTTCAGGAATTATTGTATCTTAGTTTGACCTTCAATAGCAGAGATAAGAAGAAACAGAAAAGAGCGTACTCCTTCTTAAAAGGTCGGCAACGCACTTGTGACGCCTCTGGTGTTGCGGGTGTCCATGGGCGGGGGTAATCGCTCACCATCAGGCGATACGTCTGCTCGTTTGCCACCTATATCATATAAAAAACGGCCGGCCGGCAACGCACTTCTGAAGAGGAACTTCCAGTTGAAGAAGATGAAATGTTAGCCAACAAAATAATTGTAATGTCTGTTTGTAACAACTTACCACTAAAAGCACATGAAACCACACTAATAAACGTTCTCATAAATGTTTAAATACATTTTTTTTAAGTCAAGAATTGACACCCAACATTTTAATTACCGTACGTTAATTTCTTTGAAAATAGTAGCATATATATGGTGCCAATATTTTTATTTTTTGTTTTGTGTGTATGTTTGTCCGTGTGTCTGTTAAAATCTTTGGAATGGCTAGTTAAAGATGGTGACACTCAATCTTATTAATATCTATTAACATTTTTAACTGTTGATTTATGATCATTTTATTTATCATATTTAACTGGAAGTTATGGATCGACACAAGCAGTCATCAACAACCCATAATGTCCCACTGCTGGGCTCGGGTCTCCTCTCAGGAGAGGGTTAAGGCCATACGTCCCCACGCTGGCCAAGTGCGGGTTGGGGACTGGCAAGACAACATTGTGGCTACGTAATCTTACCGTTGGATGTTTTTAAGCCGCCCAAAGGCTTCACGACTGTTATCCTATGATAACAACCGGGACCGACTGCTTAACGTGACCTCCGAATCACGGAGACGCTCATGGTAACATGCCACCAGCGGTCACCCATCCATGTAATGACCGCGCCGTCGTTGCTTACCCTCGATGATTGTTTCTAAACACCGAGTGCAACTGGGCTATGAGCGCCTCATATGACACAAGCAGTGTTTTCACCTAATTCATCTTGACAATACGGTAATCTGGCGTCTGTTTGTGTCGATCTATGATTTTTATCTGTAGCTTCAATTTAACGTTCATAAATGTCACTAAGTTTCTTAATTGAATTTAAATTGAACATACCAGTAATATTTCAAATACAGTTTTATAGCCGTATTTATAGAAACTTAAATGTTGTTCCCCTTCTAATGGTTTGTAATAGCTATGGGTGGTCAGGTCGTTCCAGCTGTTGGTGGCATTATAGTTATCCATTAATAAGTCTATGAAATGAAGAAGATTGTCAAGCAAATCCTTGTCGTTTAGCAGTTCCGGATACTTCGCTTTGATGTATTCGTTTAATCTGAAAAGACCAGAATTCTGGTTTCGTAGCTTATTCTACTTTAAAAAAAATGTCTTCCTATGACCACCTATGGCGATCTACAACATTTTTACAACGTTTGGTCCTCGGCAACCTCATCAATCGTTAAAAGCAATGACATAATTACTTAGGCACAATCACTGTGGAGGAACGGGTGTCATCTGTCCCTCCAACACAAAGGGAGGATCCTCCGACCAGGCGAGGCGATCATGCCTGGCGGCTACTGCCCAACGGTTGATGTTAGGAAGTTGTATATATGTCAATCGCCGCGAGAACTTCTATTGCGCGATGCAGGATTGGTAGTTTCTTCGTTCACTACATTACTCCGTAGTTCAGTGTATATTCGATAGATGGCGCTGTAGTATTTGTGTTGCGCTGTATGTGGATGTCGCCACAATCACATAGATCAAGATGATATCATGGCATGATAACCATACACCATACATACATAGACCAAGGTCAAGCGTCGCTAAAAATCTGTCTTTCAGTAAATTTCTTGAGTTTCTCTTTTGTATATAATATATTTGTAAGCCTAACAAACAAATAAATACGTTAAGAAATACCATTACGCGGCGCAGTAACTGATATCTAACTACAGTTCGACGTGTATTCGCTAGATGGCGTTGTGAGTTACCTGTTTATAACGCATATATAAATAAATATGAATATTTTTCGGACATGTCGGATATTTAACACACAACGCCATCAAGTGTCAAGCTAAGCATAGCGTGTATTATGGGTACTAAGACCACTGATATAAATACATATTATATTTTTTTTGTGAATTCATACTTGTTATACATAGAATACACCCAAACGCTGAAACAAAAATTTGCAGATCATACAAACACCTTTTTTTTTTTTTACGTAGTGGAATGCCTTTACGCACTTCGTTCCCCTCTCGCGGGGACAGGGGGTTCGCTTTGTGTGGGTCTTCTGACTGACTCCAGCCGGACTACCCACTAAACCACCACGCTGTGCCACTCTGCGCCTGAGACGGGAGAGATCCGGGAACCGCTTTCTTACGCCATCCGGACCCATCATACAAACACCTGGTCCGACCCGTGATACGAACCCGAGACTTCAAGCAGTCGTATACCCTACCACTGCGCCACCGAGGCAGTCATATATGTATCTCCCAGACTTACCTTCTAGTTAAATACCGTCCAAGTGGCTCCGGTTCCTTAGGGTGGTCATCAACAGTGATAAAGGCGAAGTCCACAAGGTCATTCAAGATGTCGTCTTTGCCTGAACTGGACCCATCTGATCTAAAGGCGATAAAAAAATAATTTAAATAAATATTTCGGACATCTAACACACAACGCCATCTAGTCCCAAGCTAAGCAGAGCTTGTATTATGGGTACCAGATAACTGATATTGCTACATGAATACTTTTTTTTTGTAAATACATACATATTATACATAGAAAACACTCTAACTCCGAAACAAATATTTGCAGATCATACAAACATTTGGTCCGACCCAGGATTCGAACCCGAGACCTCATGGACAGCAGTCGCGTACGCTACCACTGCGCCTTGTTTGTATTTTCCACATTTTTAAGCTCCTGATATAAGTTAACCTTTGTGATGAGAAAAATAAAACATTATTATTATTATTATCCATATTAAAACCATATTTACACATTATTTACATTTTTAAAACAAATACATTTAAAAATATAAAAAATAGTAGACCACCAACTTTGGGTACAGGGACCAAGAGAAACCGGTGGTTAGGACCCCAAACACAGGAATCTCCTCACAATTAGAGCCGTGTCAAGAAGGACTGCCTTGTGCATCATACCCTTGATCCAGCCGTCTAACGTGAGCCTTTTGAGGTGTTGGTCGAGGCTCTTGGCTATCAATCCGTGAACAGACTCAACTATCGGAACAATGGTCTTATTATTTTTATTACAAAAGCTTTTGATTAGTTCTACCTACTCGGAATGTCACCTCTATTCATCCCACAGAAAATACAAAAAAACAAAAACCTGAGCATAAATGAATAGACCCGACTCCAATGTATAAGCACAAACAGCTTATTCAATGGTAGGTAAGGTCTATTCTATTAACGTAAAGTTAATATTTTATGTATTTTAATCGGCGCGAGAACTCTCATATCGCGATACAGGTTTGTAACTCTGTTGTTCCGTGTATCTTTAATAGATGGCGTTGGTTGTATGACTCCATAAATTTCGACACCGGAGAGTAATTTAATAACAATCAATCATCAACAACCCATAATGTCTCACTGCTGGGCTCGGGTCTCCTCTCAGGAGAGGGCTAAGGCCAAAATAACTATACAAAAATAATATTAATTCATATCACGATAGACTATCAACCATATCTCTTCTGGCCCACAAAAGACAGATTAAAAGCAATGAAACAAGAAGGAATAAATTAAATCACATCAAACCAAATAATTAAAATCGATCAATTAAGTCATATAAATCATTCATATTAAATATTATATTAATCAAATCAACAATCAGGTGTATTAAAAGGATCAAGTTGAAATTATACAAACTTAGATGAAACTTCAGTTACTTAAGAATTTAAAATGTTGTATAAAAAATATTAAATTATACATATATGGTATCGATTAAGATAATCAGAAAAACCCAATGACATTTTTTCACCAGACCCGGGAATCGAACCCGTGGATGGTGTGGTTTTTTTTATGGAATAGGGGGCAAACGAGCAGACCTATCACCTAATGATAAGCGATTGCCGCCGCCCATGGACACCCGTAACACCAGAGGCATCACAAGTACGTTGCCGGCCTTGGGATTATGGGCCTCCTGTATCCTCACTCACTCGGTGAAACACAGCGCAGGCGCTATTTCACACCGGTTTTCTGTGAGGCCGTGGTATCACTCCGGTCGAGCCGGCCCTTGCATGCCGAAGCGTGGCTCTCCCATGGTCAAAGTTGATTGGCAATCGCATACGCTGACCGCTAGATCAACGGAAACAGGCTCAATGGTACACGAGCAGCTGCTAAACGGTACATTCTTTTACGAACTAGTCACCCGGCCCGGCTTCGCACGGATGTCTTTGATATATTCGGATTTTCTGTACGCTCATAGCCCAGTTGCACTCGGTGATTAGAAACAATCAGCGAGGGCAAGCAACGACGGCGCGGTCAGTACCTGGATGTGTGACCGCTGGTGGCATGTTACCATGAGCGTCTCCGTGATTCGGAGGTCACGTTAAGCAGTCGGTCCCGGTTGTTATCATAGGATAACAGTCGTGGAGCTTAGTTGGAGGCCTTCGGGCGGCTTAAAAACATCCAACGGTAAGATTACGTAGCCACAACGTTGTCTTGCCAGTCCCCAACCCGCACTTGGCCAGCGTGGGGACGTATGGCCTTAACCCTCTCCTGAGAGGAGACCCGAGCCCAGCAGTGGGACATTATGGGTTAATGATGTACAATGATAATAATATGCATGTATTAAACATATAAGCCTTCCTCTTGAATCACTCTATCTTTCACTGAAAACTACATTAAAATCCGTTGAGTACTTTAAAGATCTAAGCGAACAGTAAGCTGAGTATAATATTGATAACCTACCTAAAATATTGGAGGGTAATGTCATGGGGTATCAAGTGTACGTTGTGGTCTACTGCCAGCTTGTACACGCTATTGCCGACTTCTCCATGGACCCTGGAACAAATAAATATGTATAAAAAATACGTGTGGTACTCGGGGACTGCCGCGGTAAAGCTATTGCATAGCGTTTTTTATCAACTTAAGCAATATCTTTTTTTTTAAATATTAATTCAAGTTTTTTCTTTGATATTAATTCAAGTTACTTTTTGAGCGTGGTGACCGATAAGAAAACAATTATTTTTCTTTTATCGAATAAATATATAATACAATACAGCTGCTTACGCATTCGTCCGATTTCGGAGCAGCTCGTCTCGATCCGTGCGAGCTTCGTACAGTCTACACGCATACGTCTAGTCGCACGCACACAAACACGGCGCCGAAGTCTGCCGAACTGAAACGACGATAGACGATGCACGGCTTTCAACGCCGCACCGCTATGTCGCTCGGAGTGGCGGGTATTAGGTTGTTTTTCGTTACGGATTTTATTGATTCGGTCGCCGCACTCAAAACCCGGGATAAAAGCTATGCAATAGCTTAATAAAAATGAATCACAAAAATATATGCACGCGCGTAACTAATGCGGGTCTAATGAACAAAACAGAAGTTTCAGAAGTTTAGAAAATATTTACGAAAGAAAAATATGGCGGTACGCAGTTCGCCGGAACAGCTAGTCCTATATATATAAAAGAAATTTGTGTTAGTAACACTATTTATAACTCAAGAACGACTGTTGAAAATTCGTGGGGAGGTAGTTTAGAACCAGAAGACGGACATAGGATACTTGTTATATAGGTTTTTTGTACATTGCGTCGCGGCTTTTACCACAGTGGTTGCTGTACCACGGGTAACGCCGTCGGGCTCAGCTAGTTATAGATAAATGGCACACAGCCACGTCCATAGACATCCGCTCCGCTGTTTGTTTACATTTTATTAACTACTCAAAGGATTTTATTACAGTTTTTAGTAATAGATAGATAATTTGAGAAGCTTGTAATATACATTCCATTTTTTTCCTAAAAAAGATATTGCGCAACCTTCTGGCGAAGTTCTCTCGTCAAGATACGTCGGCTGTATAATAAGGTATGTAAGCCTCCTTTTTAAGGAGAGGCCAGCATCCATCAGTGGTCAACTAAAATCTAATGATGTTCAAGAGCTGGAAGAACTCACCATTCCGCTCCAAGTTCCACAACCCCACTGCCAAAAGGTACGGTGTTGACTCTCCCTCCAACTCTGCTCTGCGCTTCGAGAGCCAGCACTCGCTTGCCAGCTTTGCACAGCACTGATGCAGCGGCACATCCTGCTGCCCCCATACCAACTATTATGGTATCGTATACAGCCATTGTGCTATAAAAACCAATAGTTGAAACTTTAGTTAAAATAGTTACTTTTTATCATCTGTCAAAACGATTACTTTGTATGAGAAATGTACTAAATACAAACCTATGACGTCACTTTTTGTCAAAAACAAATCAAATGGGTCGCCTGCGGCGCACACCCACAATTAAGTACGATTTTGCAATTTACGCCGAAGCAGTTCATCTAAAATTTTATTGACTGTACTAACGTGTTAACTGAAAATGATTTAATAAATACTAGGAGAATGAGCAAGCAAGACCCTAACTTGTATGAAATATTCGTATTTAACACAAAAACCACAATTAAGTGCAGGTGTACCGGCACTCTTTAAACGAATGGACTATACCGATAAATGATAACCTATGTAACCCATAATGTTAGTTTCCATAATAAAAGGATTTTCAAAATGCATTTGCTGGATTTGGTTGCAAACAAACTCACATACGCATTGATAACATTAAACAAATATTTTCAGATCTAGGTTCTAATGCCATCTATCAGGAACCATCATAAACCATCCACACCAACTCAAAAATACAAAAATAAAATCAAAATAGGTAAAA
>PKRV01000950.1:235393-247025 GCA_003709505.1 Hyphantria cunea | reverse complement strand
TCATACTGGCATGCGTGAAACAACACTTAAGCGAGTAATCATACGGAATAAATGCCTTACATCATTTTTGGAAAGCGTAATACTTTTACACTGCTGGACCGTTTGAGAACTTCGATGCCACAGACAGACACACATACGCACACAGACATCGACGCCAACCTTATAACACTACTCTCTTTTCGTCGGGGGTTAAAAATAGAACTTATTTTCCTATAACAATGTAGTCACACGCATTTGCGTTGTGGTCGCGTGGTAACCGCATATAAACACGCCTATAGAACCGATTAGAGCAGTTGATTTGAATGTACTATAAACGGACGTAAATATACTTTGGCTTTCCAGTGCTGACATGTTAAGAAAACCAATATAAAATGTTCTAATCACGTTCAAAATATTCACGAACCTTTCAAATGGCTGGCTGGCTGTTGTGAATACCGTTATTAATAAATAAATAATATAATTTGTTCACATATTTTTGCCTTAGGTAAGTCATACTTCGGTTATATACATATACATGTTATATTTACTACAAATACTACTACAGGGCCTTATTGTTTAAAAATATGCACGTATTTTTACTGATATTGCACCAATGCTGGAGTGATAGTATTAGTATATTTTTTCTTAGAATTTGTTAAGTACATAATAAGCAGATTTTATCTAAAAACTTTTTGAGTTCTTTTAAGTCTATAATTACATTCCGTTTCAAGAATTTTGTAATTGCATACAAACCAATCGCTTAATTGACTTGAAGTTTACAATACTTATTATATAGAATTTTCAACATCATCATCATTTTAAATCAAAAGAAGCCTAAACACACTAAACCTTACATTGTATTTAATATGTATAAAGATTATTCAAACTAACGAACTTGCTACTATATGATTCTACCCTCAAGTTTGTAACTAAACTAAAGTCAAAGTAGGACATTAATTAAGTTAGAAGCTTGTTATGGTGCTCACGCGTCTGTGAAGTCATATGAAGTGATTGTGGAGAAAATTCACATTAACTAGAACTTCAGGTACAAAGTTAGAGAACAATTTCAGAAGGCTGTCACTTCTGCTTGAATTATCTGTATCATATAAAGAGAAAAGTTAGTCTTAGTTTGTTCCCATTTAGCTCGAGAAACAGATGGTGTGACTGGTGATATTAACTGTTAACTTCGTGACGTAATCAGCCCTTTTAGCTTTCTAGCTAATAATCTTATAATAATGATAATGGGGGTGTGAGCGATCATAAAATGAGGATAGACTCTAAGCGTTTTCAATTTGGCGAAGGGGGCAAGACTTTTTTGTATTTGTACAGTATTGGAACAGTAATGCAACTTACTTTGGTCTAAATTCTGTCGTTTTATTTATTTAGTGGACCACACTGCTCTACACAAATATTGAGTGATTCAATAGAATACTAGGATAGAACTATATTATTAGGTAACAGTTACGTCTAAGAACAACATAAACGAAGATCTAATAATTTCACAGGTGTAAGTTTATTTTTGAAGACTATTAATGATATTCATATATTTTCTTTATACTATTAAATAACAACGTTTTGACGGAAACCTTTTCTACAAATAGACATAGATTGCTGCTTTATCGATATCTAAAGAATATCTCATGCCATAAATTCTAGGTAAATTTTTTAAACTTTGTCTAAAAGCAGTCACACACAATAGGTTACTTTGATTTCTGAGTTAAACACCAAGGAAAGAATATGATTACACAAATTACATTATTGCCCAATAAATTTTCCATACCATTAGATAAGAGAAGGAAGAAAATATGTGCCAGACCATAAACTAGTCATTGATTTTTTCGTGGAATATATTTAATTTAAGGGCCTTCTTTATATAATATAATTAATTAGGTACTAATATAGGCAGCGTATATAATAAAAAATTTAAAATCATGCTATCAAAATATTTAGGTAAATTTAACTTAACTGCAGAAAATATTGAAGTAGTTTTTGGGAACCATTTTTTTTGGGATTAGCTTTTACTCGTGTACACATTTGTATTACTAAAATTCGTCGTACATCGTAGCACAGGTTTACCTTAACTCAGATAGGTAGCCTTTAAGTAGATCGCCTTTTGGGTAAAAATAATTACAATATAAAATCATTAAATTAGTTTTATCCTAAAAAACTAATTTTAAATCATATGTCCTATATTGTAACAATATATAACAAAACCAATAAATAAGAACATATATTACAACAAAGCCATTTTCTAAGCAACATGAAATTGAAAGCTCTATTAAGCCTATTTACAAGAAAAAACATTACATTTTTAAGTACTATTCAGATACAATTTTCTAAATAGATGTCAATTTAAATTCGAATGGAAAGACCTCAGTGAAAATATTTTTACATACAAAGTGCGGAAACTGTGAAATGTGTGTTTATTAGGTTTTATATTGTGCAGATAAAATCATTCTTGTCCGGTTGCCAATATACCAGATATATGATAAGGTAAAAAAAGTTAAAATACGATTTTCAAATTTAAAAATTCGAAGTTCACTTTTTAAATTTACATTTGAAATGGATACTCTTATTATTATTTAATTTGCTGGCTTTGTTGTTATATGACTATTACTATACTGCTTACACTGTATTAAAAACGTTAGTGTATTTAAAAATACTCATCTTTAGTATGGCAAATCTAATTAAAGTCGATCTTTGAGATTTGAAACGTCGTTTAACAGAACAAAACTTATTTAGTGGTTTTTAGTTTAGTAAGTTTTCGAACTATATAGAATTACATCCAATAACCTTTTAGAGATGTAGTTATTCTGAGTAAACATAAGCTAAATATCCCATCATTTTCTTACATAAACTTCTAAACTTTTTATTGGGTATATATGTGTGTTTGTACTAAGTTTGTAAGGAAATTGAAAAACGTCCTAAAACTACAATGAAGCTTCACGCAAAGCACCTTAAACCTTTTCGTAAGGTCACATAGATTTAAAATGTCAAAACTTGAATAAATTTCTTACCTGTTAAGTTCAAATCGCCTTATTTTAAAGAAAAATCCCACTGATATCAATCACTACCTAAATATCACTTTTTTTACACTGATAAACCTAAATTCTTATGTATGACACTTTAGTTAACGGTTGAGAAGTTTCGTAGAGTTTTTCGAAGCTGAAAACAATGAAATTACTGTAGCGATATTCACGAGCGACCACGACGCTTGCCTCCACGCGACTGAAAGCTCTGAAATGTTTTCTGCAGGCAGTAAGCAGCTTTTCAGTTATTAGTACAAAGGTGTAGGTGAAGAATTGTAGGAGTGTTGAGATACAGACTTAACTCATGTTTGGTATAAGCTTTTTTGTTTGTATTTATTTATTGATGTGTTTTTTAAGCTTTTGTTGCTGCCGTTATGCTTAATTTCATATCATATTTTATAATAACCGTTTACCGTAGTTTCACCTCCGTATGGTCAATTTGTGCTTCTTAAAAATATTAAAGAATATTAAATATTTTCGGACATTTTAACACACAACGCCATCTAATCCCAAACTAAGCAGAGCTTGTGCTATGGGTACTAGACAACTGATATTAATAAATATATACTTTTTTTTGTAAATACATACATATTATACATAGAAAACATCCAAACTCCGAAACAAATATTTGCTGATCATACAAGCATTTGGTCCGACTCAGGAATCGAACCTGAGACCTCATGCACAGCAGTCGTATACGCTACCATTGCGCCACCGAGGCAGTTATTAAGTTAAGTTTTTATCGTGAGAACCAAAATACATGCGGGTGGAGCTGCGGGCATAAGCTAGTATTCAATGATTCAACAAACCAACCAAGCATAATATCTATTCTATTGAAATAACACGATCGTTATTCTAATTTATGCACAAGAAATCCCCCTTTGTGCATGACCGATTGTACATTAGAGAAACTAGTAGACCACTGATTTATTTATTCATGGAAAACTTATAGCTATGAAATATGAGAGATATGTTAGTAAAATAAAACAGATTAGACAATAGAGAGCCAATTACAAGTTTCACTTTTAGTTTAGACTAATATAAAATATTGAGAAACAAAATATAAACCGAACCGAAGTAAAATCTCACACAATGCCTAAGTACCAAATAAGTAATAAATAATTGCTTCAACGCAAATTAAGACAACACATTTGACACTATAATAAATATAAATAATTATTTATGACAATTGACACACAACGACATCTAGTCCCAAACTAAGCAGAGTTTGTATTATGGGTACTAGACAACTGATATAAATACTTTTTTTTGTAAATACATACACATTATACATAGAAAACACCCAAACTCCGAAACAAATATTTGCAGATCACACAAATATTTGGTCCGACCCGGGAATCGAACCCGAGACCACAATCCCAGCAGTCACTTAAGATACCACTGCGCCACCAAGGCAGTCTAACTACAATCACTATGTCAAATGTATTGCCTTGTGTCAGTAGAGCAAACATGGTATCTGTTCAAAAAAACTAAGGACTGGATGCCTTCTTGCCGAGAATAAACTAATTAAAAGGGAACAATATAAAAATTCTGCTTGCACGTACCAAGTAGCTGTTCTGACTATAATTTGTTTTAAGCTTGAGGAATGAGAAGAAGGGGGTTAAAGCGAAGAGACTTAGACATGAAAAAATATCTGCTCAAGCAGATTAGGACCGTCAAAATTCATGGTCACGATCTTAAAAGTCCTCCTTTGTAATAAGTTAAAATATTAACAGTGGTAATAATTTACTAGTTGAATATAACCACAATATTTCTTCTTATGATAATAATTCTTTTATTAGCAAAAATTTCAATTTTATACAGTTATTATACACTTTTTACTAGATGTAACATTAGAACAGTCTTCATATTTTTTCGACTGGTGCTTAAAAAAGTAAACCCGTGTAAAAGGCATCAGTTTCCTTCCAGTTGGACAAGATATGCAGTTATCACTTATTAATATGTAGATATATAATATGTGAGAGCGTGGAACTCCGCCCTTTCTTTCGAAAGGAAAGGGCCAGCTACCCCAGGCGACTCGAACGTCGGAGATCGCAGAACGATCTCCGTCCTCCATAAACGCAAGCCTGAGGGTGACAGATGAGGCCATCTGTCACCCTAGCAGCAGCAGGCTCTAATGGAGGCGCGGACGCTGCGGAGCGTTCGCGTCTAGAAGGATAGTAACGGGGACATATGGGTTCCCACACAGGAGGGGGCCACCTACAGGCAGTGGGTGGCCCGAGGTACGCTGGGGTTCCAGGGATCTCCTTCCGAGGATGCACCTGGTTCCCCGGCTTCTAGTACCCTGAGATGATTTGCAGTTTTTAGTCGGTTTGAGTCCGACATAACCACCGGTCGGTGGTATCAGATGGGATTTCCGCACAAAAAAAAAGCTATACAATATCTGCATGGGGAAATGTGACTGCTGCAAACGACCCGGGACAGGTGACACCTCGGTGCGGCCGGTGGTGTCGTCTAGGGCGAGTCGGTGTTTGGCCTCTAAGCTGCATAAAACGGTGTGAGGTGCGACAGGGACCTGCCCCGGGGGTGACACTGGTCACCATGGGACGTACTTCAACCCTGGGGTACGGCCAGAAGCCGCTAAAAGAAAAGGGTATATAATATGTATGTGTGCGTTTATATACTTGTGGATGTTATTATTTTTTTGTTAAAGACAACTTCCATATTAGGATATATACATATACATTCCTGGGGATATAAAGAGTATCAGTCTCTTTGTAAGATTATTATTCTTTTTAAATTCATATTTAGTTTAATTCTGAAAATTGAGAATCTTATTTAGTTTGTTATATAAATAGCGTCCAAGAAAGAAATATTATTTTTTACCAAACCATGTTTCACTAGTAGTGGTTTGAGAAATCTCGAATCTACGTTTGGTGGGTGTTTGTGCGGATGAGCTTATGGTTGTTTCCGTATTCGAATGGATATGTTGTGTAAGCAGTATTTGGAGTATGTACAGTTAAGACTTCACAATTTCGTTGAGGCTTCTGGTCGGGTATTGGTGTGGTTTAAATTTGCAGATCTGTAGAACGGCTCTCAAATTATTCTTGCTGCGCCGCCCCACCTGGAAATACGATATCCTAATATAGATTCGCAAAGTGCACGATAGATCATTTTCAGTATACTGGGGCTGGCAGCATTTCTCAAGTGTTAGAATATGTAAATTAATTTGCGTACTCGACCACACAATTTATCAACATGGGGAAGGAATGAAAAATTGTCATCCGTTGTAATACCCAAGTAATGAGTTATAGATGTGTGGGTAAGTTTAGGACAGTTGCAGTCACTTTTACACTTATTATCTTTTCTTTTTGTCATTGTAACTTATCTTTGGTTGAAATTGCTTTGTTTCATACAACGTAATACAAACAGAACCTAACATTGAATATGTTCGATTTGAGCCTTACATATTTGCAGTAGAGTTAAAATTGGATGTGATTCCATGCTGTCCTTGTACCGATTTGGATTTGGATTGTCATGATCACTACTGTATTATTATAATGCCTGTCAAACTTCGGTCACTATCTTAATTAGGTCTATATTTAGTTTTGAAGAAAAATAGTCAGATTATCTTTGTTTAGCTTACATTGGCAATCATCACATTAACTCGTATTAACTTGGACATTTTCATATTTTTAGCCTTTGCCTTTAAACTTCAGGTGAATAACGTAGTTTAAACTGAGAATCCTATTTTAAGTAAGTGATATCGTAATTAAGGTGTGTTTTACTATTTTTCGTCACATAAGAATAGACATATAAAAATATTAAAACACCTAGATCCTCTGGATTGCTGAGTTATACTCTTAAGGCCAACGTAGGTACATACTTTGCCCTCGGAGAGCGGCTTCCGCCGTCCGCACGAAAACATACGCGAGTGAAGTCACTTATCGAGCCACGACCTGGTCGTCCTAGAAACTCTACGTGCTGGCTTTGCTGCTGTGGACGTTATCCGGCCGGTCATCCTCAAATGGGCATGGTGATAGCAGAGAACCCTTTCCTTCCGGCAGGTTTTTTCTGGGCACTCGGTCACAAGGACGGAACTGAGTCCCGTTTATCACCACTACGATTGTAGGCGATTTGCCCCATCCCGACGATGCAATGTCGGGTCTTACTGCGGTCGTCGGAAGAGATCTGTCGCTACCAACCGTCATACGCACCATGGCCGGCAGCGACATCTGTTTTACCGTGGTCTTAACCTTCTGCCATAAGACGTAATTTCTCAGAAGGAATTGGCACGATAAGACGACCTCAACTGGAAAATAATTCGCCTTCGAATTTTTCCCCTCTAATCGTGGCTTGTTTAGTGGCCAGTTTAGTCACCAGCCCGGTTCCCAGATTCCTCCCATCTCAGGCTCAGAGTGGCGCAACAAGTGGTTTTAGTCGGTCCGATTCCACAAACCCCGGTGGGGGTGACGGCCTATGAGGGTTTCCACATGTAAAAAAGGCGTATACTTCACTCTTACCGTGGGAGAGCCACGCTTCGGCATGAATGGGCCGGCTCGACCGGAGTGATACCACGGTCTCACAGAAAACCGGTGTGAAACAGCGCTTACGCTGTGTTTCATCGAGTGAGTGAGGATACCGGAGGCCCATACCCCAATCCATCGCCCCCTATCCCCCTCACCATCCCCTTTCCCCCCAGGCCGCCATAGTGTGGGTCACCATACTGCATTGTTCTTTTTCGCATTGAGGATGGTGACCACCACTCTTGGATTCTGCTCATGCTTTCCATCAGGCAGGGCAGAGTCATTTTGGCAGCATAAATAAAAAAAAAAAAAAAACTCTGGACTTTGTAATAGAAGATGTTCCCCGATCTCACCTATCTCATGCGCAAAATGAAATAATGAACGAATGTCTGTTTAAAAAAATAATTAAATATTTTACAATATTGTTAATTACAAACTTCTGCTAAATTGTACAACACATCGTGTGATTTTAGTTGGTCCGATTCCGTACCATATCCATACCATGGCACCCCGTAAAACCTAGTGGGGTGATAGTCTGAGTGAATTCCACATTACAAAAAATGTGTACACTACCAGGCCCTTAGTCTACTCTATGAAAAAATAATAAGACTATTTTTATGCACACGAATACTATGCAAGGACATTGTGGCTAAGCATTTTACTTATTTATAACTATTTTTAGCACGAATGCATGGATGCATGCATGACCTCAAAGGAAACCAATTTCAAGCTTTCTTTTCGTTACTTTTACACCGAGTGAGTAGGTTTATTATCTAGTCCCCATGATCCAGAATCAAACGAGGATAAAGAGTAAAAAAAAACATTAAAAACCATAAAATATAATCCTTAAATTTTGTACATCAAATTTGAAAATAATAAACTGAAGGAGCCAACGCGTCACGCTTACCGCTACAATGCTAACATGCTCACTCATTTTAAATATATTGTTCAACACAAGTCATTATTTAATTAACATGTTATTGTCTGTAAGAGGGCAACTTGGCAACAGTGTGATTAATGATATTTATTCATAAAAACGTTGTTTGGAGGAGTTAAGTTGGAACGAGTACGTTACTTCATATTAATATCTTTTCCACTTCTATTTCAAGTTAAATGAAGAGAACACAGCGGGTTGTATCATGTTACTGTGATACTTACTGGCTGATGCCTATGGTTTTACCTTCGGTACAACAACAACCGAGGGTAACCCCGCGGGGTTAACCTATTCCAGTAAAAGTTCGGCCCGGGGGGCGAACTTCCAGGAGGCGGCGTGGCTGGCCACCAGGGGTGTCTTTCTGGTAGTCGGGCGCATCGAGGCGCTGGGCTTACGGGTGGCCCTGGATAAGACGGAGGCCCTGTTATTTCATGGGCTTCGTCGCGGGCCGCCCCTGGCGCCTCCATAGTGGTCAACTCGGTTCTCGTACCGGTTCGGGCCCAGATGAAGTATCTGAGCCTAATCCTCGACGGTACCGCCACCGCCTTCGACGAGCACTTCCGACAGCTTGCTCCTAAGCTGGTCGACACTGCCTCCGCCCTAGGGCGACTTTTGCCCAATCTGGGTGGGGCCAGTGTCGCAACGAGAAGCCTCTTCACGGGGGTTGTGCCGTCTATGGCACTGTACGGCGCACCGGTGTGGGTGTCGGCTCTGACAGCCCTGCATAAGGCGCGCCTCTGGCTTCCTCAGAGGATATTGCCAGTCAGAGCGATACGCTGATACCGCACGGTGTCGACCGAGGCGGCGTGCGCCTTGACCGGAACACCTCCGTGGGATTTGGAGGCGGAAGTACTGCACGGGACCCTTTCCTTCAGACTGACGCAGGTACTTTCCGAGCACGATTGCTTCGGGAAGTACCTGCACTCGGTCGCCAGGAGGGAACTGTGTCCCGCCTGCCACCACTGCCACTGCAGTGAGGACTCGGCCCAGCACACGCTGGCGGTATGTCCCGCTTGGCGCCGCAGCGTCGGTCCCTCACTGCAGTCATCGGAGGAGATCTCTCGCTACCGGCCGTCGTTCGCTCCATAACCGGTAGCGAGAGCAGTTTTACCGCGGTCGCGATTTTCTACGAGGAAGTCATCTCGCAGAAGGAGGCAGCGGAAAAGGCCTGGGAGGACGATCTCCCCTCGGACCCGATCCGCCCCTGGCGAACCGGGCAGTGGGGTCGCGCCCATCAGCGCTTCATGCCATCCTAAATGTGGCCGCAGATGGGCGGGAAGGGTTTTCCCCTGCATCCGCTACACAGGCCAGCCGCGAGGGGGCGACGTTACGGGTGTGCCGTACGTCGCTCAAATTGAGAGTTACATAACAGCAGACGGTGCCCGCTTCAGTGCGGGCAGGCGCTGGGAGGGGTCCGAATGGCGTAAGAAAGCGGTTCCCGGATACCCCCCGTCTCAGGCGCAGAGTAGCACACCGTGTGGTTTCAGTCGGTTCGTTTCCAACACACCGCCCCGCCGTAAACCCCGGTAGGGTGAAGGCACGAGGGGGATTCCACACGTAAAAAAAGTCTAGTAAAAGTTCCGTCAAAATCGTTCCAGCCGTTCCAGAGATTAGCCAGAATAAACAGGCAGACAGACAGACAAAAATTAAGAAAAAATATTTTGGTATATGTACCCGTTTATACATACATATGCAGTTGTTAAAAAGGAGTTATTTGAAAGTTATAGACACTTCAATTTTATTTATTTGTATAGATGTTTCAAGGTTTTTTTAGATACCGTTGATTAATTGATCGACAATATGGTGGTATGTCTGAGAGGAATAATAAACAACGGCTTACTAGATTTTTTTTTATCATATAACATTTAATTCGTCTTCCAACCACTTTGTTTATAAGAACTAATTTTTTAAAGATTTTCGAAGTAAATTGAGTTCAACCCCTAATATTATTGTAAATGAACAAGTAACTCTGTTTATATGCTACGGTTTTATGGCTTAACAACTGAACTGATTGTAATCAAATTAGGTATAGAGATGCTTTGATTGTCTTGGCCATACATGGGTTTTTGTCATGTTAAACGACATACACGTGAATGAAGCTTTTGGCAGACGTTAGTTATCAATAAATTATATTAAATAGGACTAGAATTAATCTCAAGAAAATTGTATCTAAACTAAAAATCACAAATAGTCAGTATTTCCTCCGAGTTTTTTTTTATAGAAAAGGCTACACTAACGAGCAGACGTATCGCCTAATGGTAAGCGATTACCGCCGCCCATGGACAACCGCAACACCAGAGACGGATGAGGGGAAGGGTTGGATTATGGCCTCTGGTATCCTCACTCACTTGGAGAAATACAGGCAGGCGCAGGCGCTATTTCACACCGATTTTCTGTGAGGCCGTGATATCGCTCCGGTCGAGCCGGCCCGTGCATGCCGCAGCGTGAGCGATTTATCTATTAGACCACCCTTACTATCGTTACAGGTTAACCCAATGCGATAGAAAGGTTAAATTATAGTATCTATTGCTTTAAAGATTCACAAAGAAACATATACGGCAACAAAATAAAAGATCAACAAAAATAACAATACTTCTTAAAATTGAAAACTTCTATCGCAGTTCTATCTGGCATAAAAGTTAAAAAGCCCAAGACTACGTACAATACAATTATAACCGCAAATGAATATCGAACTAAGTTTTCACAAATAAAGTAAAAGTCCGTTAAAATTCATTTGGCAAATTCAATTAAAATGGTAATTATGTGGAGGATTGTACCCATCCCAATGAGCGCGCTACTGACGGGTCTCGGATCTCATCGCTTCATATCATGTCCAGTCCAATTAGTTTTTCCACTGCAACGTTACAGAATTTTATCGTCAGACAAGTCTGTATATTACAGCATGTTGCAACATGTTTTTTAACGAATCTAAAACAGTACTATTATGTAAGTTTAATGTCGATTGGAAAACCCACTGAAGTTTATCTTTAAATCGTTCTTGTTTCTTAAAGGCTAATAATAATAAATTAACACATCTCACGTATCAAGTGAATGACCGATTTTAAAGTTATCAAAGTCGTATATCAAAAACCATAATATCCCACTGCTGGGCTCGGGTCTCCTCTCGGGAGAGGGTTAAGGCCATACGTCCCCACGCTGGCCAAGTGCGGGTTGGGGACTGGCAAGACAACGTTGTGGCTACG